>JAHUYU010000101.1:0-18679 GCA_030439765.1 Tripidium arundinaceum | reverse complement strand
AAGAAGGAGTGTTTCAAGCGTCTACACCTTGATAGGAGTGCAGCCAACATTGAGGGCTATAAAATAGCGAAGAGGGCTGCAAAGCGAGCAGTGAGTGTAGCAAAGGGTCAGGCGTATGATGACCTTTATCAGCGGCTAGGCACAAAGGAAGGAGAGAGGGACATTTACAGGATGGCTAGGATCCGCGAGAGGAAGACAAGGGACATCAACCAAGTCAAATGCATCAAGGACGGGACAGGTCGACCTCTGGTGAAGGATGAGGAGATCAAGGACAGATGGAGAGAGTACTTCGACAAGCTGTTTAATGGGGAGAATGAGGGTCTGATCCTTGAGTTGGGCGACTCTTTTGACGATACCAGCAGACGTTTTGTGAGGAGAATTCAGGAGGCAGAGATCGGGGAGGCTTTGAAGAGGATGAAGGGAGGTAAAGCGATGGGCCCTGATGGTATCCCTATCGAGGTGTGGAGATGCTTGGGTGCTAGAGCGATAGGATGGTTAACTAAGCTTTTTAACCTCATTTTTCGGTCAAACAAGATGCCTGAAGAATGGAGGAGGAGTATACTAGTACCGATCTTCAAGAACAAGGGAGATGTTCAAAGTTGTACTAACTACCGGGGGATTAAGCTGATGAGTCATACGATGAAGCTATGGGAGAGGGTTATCGAGCATCGCCTAAGAAGAATGACAAGTGTGACCCAAAACCAGTTTGGGTTCATGCCTGGAAGGTCGACCATGGAGGCGATTTTCCTAATACGACAGTTGATGGAGAGATTTAGAGAGCAGAAGAAGGACTTGCATATGGTCTTTATTGACCTCGAGAAGGCCTATGATAAAGTACCGAGAAATGTTATGTGGTGGGCCTTGGAAAAGCACAAGGTCCCGACTAAGTATATTACCCTCATCAAGGATATGTACATGGATGTGATGACGTTTGTCCGCACAAGTAATGGCGACACTAGTGACTTTCCAATTAAAATAGGACTACATCAGGGGTCAGCACTGAGCCCTTATTTATTTGCTTTGGTGATGGATGAGGTCACAAGGGACATACAAGGTGATATCCCTTGGATTGTATGCTCTTTGCTGATGATGTGGTGCTCATTGATGAGAGTAGGGCAGGGGTTAATAGGAAGTTAGAGCTGTGGAGACACACGTTAGAGTTGAAAGGTTTCAGACTTAGTAGAACCAAGACCGAGTACATGAGGTGCGATTTCAGCGCGACTAGGCATGAGGATGGAGATGTTAGCCTCGAGGGACAAGTGGTGACCAAGAAGGAGACTTTTCGGTATTTAGGATCGATGCTACAAAAGGATGGCGACATTGATGAAGACGTTAGGCATAGAATTTCAGCTGGTTGGATGAAATGGCGCCAAGCTTCTGGCGTCCTTTGTGACAAGAGGGTGCCACAAAAGCTAAAGGGTAAGTTCTATAGGACGGCGATTCGTCCGACGATGTTATACGGTGCTGAATGTTGGCCCACAAAAAGGCGGCATGTCCAGCAACTGAGCGTAGCAGAGATGCGTATGTTGCGTTGGTTCTGTGGGCACACAAGAAGGGATAGAGTTCGAAACGAAGATATTCGGGATAGGGTCGGGGTGGCACCAATTGAGGAGAAATTGATTCAGCATCGGTTGAGATGGTTTGGACATGTCCAACGGAGGCCTCTTGAGGCGCCGGTACGTAGGGGGTTCTAGTGCCGATCGATAATGTAAAGAGAGGTAGAGGCCGACCTAAACTAACTTGGGACGAGTCGGTTAAAAGAGACCTTAAGGAGTGAAATATCCCTAAGGAATTAGCTATGGATATGAGCGCTTGGAGACTAGCAATTAACGTGCCAGAACCATGACTTTTGTCTCTTTTTCTGTTTCCCTAACTCTTCCTTCTGTCTCGTGCCTTTTATTTTGTGTTTCTCTTGTCCTTGTTTCTTTTGGGTTTCAGCTCTAGCCTACCCCAATTTGCTTAGGATAAAAGGCTATTGTTGTTGTTTGTTGTTGTTGATAAAAAAAAGGTAGTACGCTGATCATTGAACTATGGTGCACAAGCTAGTGACCAGTGCATTGCCTTTTGCACAATTAAATATGGAGAGAATATGTGATGTTCCTGCAGTTTTCTAACTTATATTTGCACGCAACTTTTGATGGAAGTGATATTTCGGATACTATTACAAGTGAAATTCCACCAATAATTGTCTACCACTCTGGTACTCTCTAAAACTACATATGCTAATAAAGGAATTCATATGCTAAACAATAAAGATAAATTTTAGAACCGTGATAAAAAAAAAGGTATGAGCGAGTGCACGGGGGGTTCGGGTATGGTAGTAGGAGTCAAGAGGGGGAGGATGTTTTGAACTTTGCGTTGGCCTACGACTTGTTGATAGCGAATACCCTTTTTAGGAAGAGGGAATCCCATCTAGTGACCTTTCTTAGTGGACAACACTTGAGCCAGATTGACTTTATCCTTGCAAGGAGGGAGGATAGACGTGCTTGCTTAGATTGTAAGGTGATACCTGGGGAGTGTGTTGTCCCTCAACACAAACTGGTGGTGGCGGACTTTCGTTTTCGGGTACGTGTCCACCGAGACAACCGTGCCAAGACCGTGAGAACGAAGTGGTGGAAGCTTAGAGGGGAAGCGGCACAAACGTTCAGGGACAGGATGCTAGGTGAGGGGCCTTGGGAAGAAGGAGAGGATGCAGATGATATGTGGCAAAAGATGGCAACATGTGTTCGGAAGGTAGCTTCAGAAGTGCTGGGTATGAGTAGGGGTGGCAAACAGGAAGCGAAGGACACCTGGTGGTGGAATGACGAGGTGCAAAGGGCTATTAAGGAGAAGAAGGAGTGTTTCAAGCGTCTACACCTTGATAGGAGTGCAGCCAACATTGAGGGCTATAAAATGGCGAAGAGGGCTGCAAAGCGAGCAGTGAGTGTAGCAAAGGGTCAGGCGTATGATGACCTTTATCAGCGGCTAGGCACAAAGGAAGGAGAGAGGGGACATTTACAGGATGGCTAGGATCCGCGAGAGGAAGACAAGGGACATCAACCAAGTCAAATGCATCAAGGACGGGACAGGTCGACCTCTGGTGAAGGATGAGGAGATCAAGGACAGATGGAGAGAGTACTTCGACAAGCTGTTTAATGGGGAGAATAGTGTCAAAACTGAAAAGAAGTGCACAGAGGCTGCTTTTTGCTGTTATAGCAATTCATTCATTCATAGTCCAATGATCAGCGTACTACCTTTTTTTTATCAACAACAACAAACAACAACAATAGCCTTTTATCCTAAGCAAATTGGGGTAGGCTAGAGCTGAAACCCAAAAGAAACAAGGACAAGAGAAACACAAAATAAAAGGCACGAGACAGAAGGAAGAGTTAGGGAAACAGAAAAAGAGACAAAAGTCATGGTTCTGGCACGTTAATTGCTAGTCTCCAAGCGCTCATATCCATAGCTAATTCCTTAGGGATATTTCACTCCTTAAGGTCTCTTTTAACCGACTCGTCCCAAGTTAGTTTAGGTCGGCCTCTACCTCTCTTTACATTATCGATCGGCACTAGAACCCCCTACGTACCGGCGCCTCAAGAGGCCTCCGTTGGACATGTCCAAACCATCTCAACCGATGCTGAATCAATTTCTCCTCAATTGGTGCCACCCCGACCCTATCCCGAATATCTTCGTTTCGAACTCTATCCCTTCTTGTGTGCCCACAGAACCAACGCAACATACGCATCTCTGCTACGCTCAGTTGCTGGACATGCCGCCTTTTTGTGGGCCAACATTCAGCACCGTATAACATCGTCGGACGAATCGCCGTCCTATAGAACTTACCCTTTAGCTTTTGTGGCACCCTCTTGTCACAAAGGGACGCCAGAAGCTTGGCGCCATTTCATCCAACCAGCTGAAATTCTATGCCTAACGTCTTCATCAATGTCGCCATCCTTTTGTAGCATCGATCCTAAATACCGAAAAGTCTCCTTCTTGGTCACCACTTGTCCCTCGAGGCTAACATCTCCATCCTCATGCCTAGTCGCGCTGAAATCGCACCTCATGTACTCGGTCTTGGTTCTACTAAGTCTGAAACCTTTCAACTCTAACGTGTGTCTCCACAGCTCTAACTTCCTATTAACCCCTGCCCTACTCTCATCAATGAGCACCACATCATCAGCAAAGAGCATACACCAAGGGATATCACCTTGTATGTCCCTTGTGACCTCATCCATCACCAAAGCAAATAAATAAGGGCTCAGTGCTGACCCCTGATGTAGTCCTATTTTAATTGGAAAGTCACTAGTGTCGCCATTACTTGTGCGGACAAACGTCATCACATCCATGTACATATCCTTGATGAGGGTAATATACTTAGTCGGGACCTTGTGCTTTTCCAAGGCCCACCACATAACATTTCTCGGTACTTTATCATAGGCCTTCTCGAGGTCAATAAAGACCATATGCAAGTCCTTCTTCTGCTCTCTAAATCTCTCCATCAACTGTCGTATTAGGAAAATCGCCTCCATGGTCGACCTTCCAGGCATGAACCCAAACTGGTTTTGGGTCACACTTGTCATTCTTCTTAGGCGATGCTCGATAACCCTCTCCCATAGCTTCATCGTATGGCTCATCAGCTTAATCCCCCGGTAGTTAGTACAACTTTGAACATCTCCCTTGTTCTTGAAGATCGGTACTAGTATACTCCTCCTCCATTCTTCAGGCATCTTGTTTGACCGAAAAATGAGGTTAAAAAGCTTAGTTAACCATCCTATCGCTCTAGCACCCAAGCATCTCCACACCTCGATAGGGATACCATCAGGGCCCATCGCTTTACCTCCCTTCATCCTCTTCAAAGCCTCCCCGATCTCTGCCTCCTGAATTCTCCTCACAAAACGTCTGCTGGTATCGTCAAAAGAGTCGCCCAACTCAAGGATCAGACCCTCATTCTCCCCATTAAACAGCTTGTCGAAGTACTCTCTCCATCTGTCCTTGATCTCCTCATCCTTCACCAGAGGTCGACCTGTCCCGTCCTTGATGCATTTGACTTGGTTGATGTCCCTTGTCTTCCCAAGGCCCCTCACCTAGCATCCTGTCCCTGAACGTTTGTGCCGCTTCCCCTCTAAGCTTCCACCACTTCGTTCTCACGGTCTTGGCACGGTTGTCTCGGTGGACACGTACCCGAAAACGAAAGTCCGCCACCACCAGTTTGTGTTGAGGGACAACACACTCCCCAGGTATCACCTTACAATCTAAGCAAGCACGTCTATCCTCCCTCCTTGCAAGGATAAAGTCAATCTGGCTCAAGTGTTGTCCACTAAGAAAGGTCACTAGATGGGATTCCCTCTTCCTAAAAAGGGTATTCGCTATCAACAAGTCGTAGGCCAACGCAAAGTTCAAAACATCCTCCCCCTCTTGACTCCTACTACCATACCCGAACCCCCCGTGCACTCGCTCATACCTTTTTTTTTATCACGGTTCTAAAATTTATCTTTATTGTTTAGCATATGAATTCCTTTATTAGCATATGTAGTTTTAGAGAGTACCAGAGTGGTAGACAATTATTGGTGGAATTTCACTTGTAATAGTATCCGAAATATCACTTCCATCAAAAGTTGCGTGCAAATATAAGTTAGAAAACTGCAGGAACATCACATATTCTCTCCATATTTAATTGTGCAAAAGGCAATGCACTGGTCACTAGCTTGTGCACCATAGTTCAAGATCATTTCTCTATGAGGAGTGTTTCAAGCGTCTACACCTTGATAGGAGTGCAGCCAACATTGAGGGCTATAAAATAGCGAAGAGGGCTGCAAAGCGAGCAGTGAGTGTAGCAAAGGGTCAGGCGTATGATGACCTTTATCAGCGGCTAGGCACAAAGGAAGGAGAGAGGGACATTTACAGGATGGCTAGGATCCGCGAGAGGAAGACAAGGGACATCAACCAAGTCAAATGCATCAAGGACGGGACAGGTCGACCTCTGGTGAAGGATGAGGAGATCAAGGACAGATGGAGAGAGTACTTCGACAAGCTGTTTAATGGGGAGAATGAGGGTCTGATCCTTGAGTTGGGCGACTCTTTTGACGATACCAGCAGACGTTTTGTGAGGAGAATTCAGGAGGCAGAGATCGGGGAGGCTTTGAAGAGGATGAAGGGAGGTAAAGCGATGGGCCCTGATGGTATCCCTATCGAGGTGTGGAGATGCTTGGGTGCTAGAGCGATAGGATGGTTAACTAAGCTTTTTAACCTCATTTTTCGGTCAAACAAGATGCCTGAAGAATGGAGGAGGAGTATACTAGTACCGATCTTCAAGAACAAGGGAGATGTTCAAAGTTGTACTAACTACCGGGGGATTAAGCTGATGAGCCATACGATGAAGCTATGGGAGAGGGTTATCGAGCATCGCCTAAGAAGAATGACAAGTGTGACCCAAAACCAGTTTGGGTTCATGCCTGGAAGGTCGACCATGGAGGCGATTTTCCTAATACGACAGTTGATGGAGAGATTTAGAGAGCAGAAGAAGGACTTGCATATGGTCCTTTATTGACCTCGAGAAGGCCTATGATAAAGTACCGAGAAATGTTATGTGGTGGGCCTTGGAAAAGCACAAGGTCCCGACTAAGTATATTACCCTCATCAAGGATATGTACATGGATGTGATGACGTTTGTCCGCACAAGTAATGGCGACACTAGTGACTTTCCAATTAAAATAGGACTACATCAGGGGTCAGCACTGAGCCCTTATTTATTTGCTTTGGTGATGGATGAGGTCACAAGGGACATACAAGGTGATATCCCTTGGTGTATGCTCTTTGCTGATGATGTGGTGCTCATTGATGAGAGTAGGGCAGGGGTTAATAGGAAGTTAGAGCTGTGGAGACACACGTTAGAGTTGAAAGGTTTCAGACTTAGTAGAACCAAGACCGAGTACATGAGGTGCGATTTCAGCGCGACTAGGCATGAGGATGGAGATGTTAGCCTCGAGGGACAAGTGGTGACCAAGAAGGAGACTTTTCGGTATTTAGGATCGATGCTACAAAAGGATGGCGACATTGATGAAGACGTTAGGCATAGAATTTCAGCTGGTTGGATGAAATGGCGCCAAGCTTCTGGCGTCCTTTGTGACAAGAGGGTGCCACAAAAGCTAAAGGGTAAGTTCTATAGGACGGCGATTCGTCCGACGATGTTATACGGTGCTGAATGTTGGCCCACAAAAAGGCGGCATGTCCAGCAACTGAGCGTAGCAGAGATGCGTATGTTGCGTTGGTTCTGTGGGCACACAAGAAGGGATAGAGTTCGAAACGAAGATATTCGGGATAGGGTCGGGGTGGCACCAATTGAGGAGAAATTGATTCAGCATCGGTTGAGATGGTTTTGGACATGTCCAACGGAGGCCTCTTGAGGCGCCGGTACGTAGGGGGTTCTAGTGCCGATCGATAATGTAAAGAGAGGTAGAGGCCGACCTAAACTAACTTGGGACGAGTCGGTTAAAAGAGACCTTAAGGAGTGAAATATCCCTAAGGAATTAGCTATGGATATGAGCGCTTGGAGACTAGCAATTAACGTGCCAGAACCATGACTTTTGTCTCTTTTTCTGTTTCCCTAACTCTTCCTTCTGTCTCGTGCCTTTTATTTTGTGTTTCTCTTGTCCTTGTTTCTTTTGGGTTTCAGCTCTAGCCTACCCCAATTTGCTTAGGATAAAAGGCTATTGTTGTTGTTTGTTGTTGTTGATAAAAAAAAGGTAGTACGCTGATCATTGGACTATGAATGAATGAATTGCTATAACAGCAAAAAGCAGCCTCTGTGCACTTCTTTTCAGTTTTGACACTATTCTCCCCATTAAACAGCTTGTCGAAGTACTCTCTCCATCTGTCCTTGATCTCCTCATCCTTCACCAGAGGTCGACCTGTCCCCGTCCTTGATGCATTTGACTTGGTTGATGTCCCTTGTCTTCCTCTCGCGGATCCTAGCCATCCTGTAAATGTCCCTCTCTCCTTCCTTTGTGCCTAGCCGCTGATAAAGGTCATCATACGCCTGACCCTTTGCTACACTCACTGCTCGCTTTGCAGCCCTCTTCGCCATTTTATAGCCCTCAATGTTGGCTGCACTCCTATCAAGGTGTAGACGCTTGAAACACTCCTTCTTCTCCTTAATAGCCCTTTGCACCTCGTCATTCCACCACCAGGTGTCCTTCGCTTCCTGTTTGCCACCCCTACTCATACCCAGCACTTCTGAAGCTACCTTCCGAACACATGTTGCCATCTTTTGCCACATATCATCTGCATCCTCTCCTTCTTCCCAAGGCCCCTCACCTAGCATCCTGTCCCTGAACGTTTGTGCCGCTTCCCCTCTAAGCTTCCACCACTTCGTTCTCACGGTCTTGGCACGGTTGTCTCGGTGGACACGTACCCGAAAACGAAAGTCCGCCACCACCAGTTTGTGTTGAGGGACAACACACTCCCCAGGTATCACCTTACAATCTAAGCAAGCACGTCTATCCTCCCTCCTTGCAAGGATAAAGTCAATCTGGCTCAAGTGTTGTCCACTAAGAAAGGTCACTAGATGGGATTCCCTCTTCCTAAAAAGGGTATTCGCTATCAACAAGTCGTAGGCCAACGCAAAGTTCAAAACATCCTCCCCCTCTTGACTCCTACTACCATACCCGAACCCCCCGTGCACTCGCTCATACCTTTTTTTTTATCACGGTTCTAAAATTTATCTTTATTGTTTAGCATATGAATTCCTTTATTAGCATATGTAGTTTTAGAGAGTACCAGAGTGGTAGACAATTATTGGTGGAATTTCACTTGTAATAGTATCCGAAATATCACTTCCATCAAAAGTTGCGTGCAAATATAAGTTAGAAAACTGCAGGAACATCACATATTCTCTCCATATTTAATTGTGCAAAAGGCAATGCACTGGTCACTAGCTTGTGCACCATAGTTCAATGATCAGCGTACTACCTTTTTTTTATCAACAACAACAAACAACAACAATAGCCTTTTATCCTAAGCAAATTGGGGTAGGCTAGAGCTGAAACCCAAAAGAAACAAGGACAAGAGAAACACAAAATAAAAGGCACGAGACAGAAGGAAGAGTTAGGGAAACAGAAAAAGAGACAAAAGTCATGGTTCTGGCACGTTAATTGCTAGTCTCCAAGCGCTCATATCCATAGCTAATTCCTTAGGGATATTTCACTCCTTAAGGTCTCTTTTAACCGACTCGTCCCAAGTTAGTTTAGGTCGGCCTCTACCTCTCTTTACATTATCGATCGGCACTAGAACCCCCTACGTACCGGCGCCTCAAGAGGCCTCCGTTGGACATGTCCAAACCATCTCAACCGATGCTGAATCAATTTCTCCTCAATTGGTGCCACCCCGACCCTATCCCGAATATCTTCGTTTCGAACTCTATCCCTTCTTGTGTGCCCACAGAACCAACGCAACATACGCATCTCTGCTACGCTCAGTTGCTGGACATGCCGCCTTTTTGTGGGCCAACATTCAGCACCGTATAACATCGTCGGACGAATCGCCGTCCTATAGAACTTACCCTTTAGCTTTTGTGGCACCCTCTTGTCACAAAGGACGCCAGAAGCTTGGCGCCATTTCATCCAACCAGCTGAAATTCTATGCCTAACGTCTTCATCAATGTCGCCATCCTTTTGTAGCATCGATCCTAAATACCGAAAAGTCTCCTTCTTGGTCACCACTTGTCCCTCGAGGCTAACATCTCCATCCTCATGCCTAGTCGCGCTGAAATCGCACCTCATGTACTCGGTCTTGGTTCTACTAAGTCTGAAACCTTTCAACTCTAACGTGTGTCTCCACAGCTCTAACTTCCTATTAACCCCTGCCCTACTCTCATCAATGAGCACCACATCATCAGCAAAGAGCATACACCAAGGGATATCACCTTGTATGTCCCTTGTGACCTCATCCATCACCAAAGCAAATAAATAAGGGCTCAGTGCTGACCCCTGATGTAGTCCTATTTTAATTGGAAAGTCACTAGTGTCGCCATTACTTGTGCGGACAAACGTCATCACATCCATGTACATATCCTTGATGAGGGTAATATACTTAGTCGGGACCTTGTGCTTTTCCAAGGCCCACCACATAACATTTCTCGGTACTTTATCATAGGCCTTCTCGAGGTCAATAAAGACCATATGCAAGTCCTTCTTCTGCTCTCTAAATCTCTCCATCAACTGTCGTATTAGGAAAATCGCCTCCATGGTCGACCTTCCAGGCATGAACCCAAACTGGTTTTGGGTCACACTTGTCATTCTTCTTAGGCGATGCTCGATAACCCTCTCCCATAGCTTCATCGTATGGCTCATCAGCTTAATCCCCCGGTAGTTAGTACAACTTTGAACATCTCCCTTGTTCTTGAAGATCGGTACTAGTATACTCCTCCTCCATTCTTCAGGCATCTTGTTTGACCGAAAAATGAGGTTAAAAAGCTTAGTTAACCATCCTATCGCTCTAGCACCCAAGCATCTCCACACCTCGATAGGGATACCATCAGGGCCCATCGCTTTACCTCCCTTCATCCTCTTCAAAGCCTCCCCGATCTCTGCCTCCTGAATTCTCCTCACAAAACGTCTGCTGGTATCGTCAAAAGAGTCGCCCAACTCAAGGATCAGACCCTCATTCTCCCCATTAAACAGCTTGTCGAAGTACTCTCTCCATCTGTCCTTGATCTCCTCATCCTTCACCAGAGGTCGACCTGTCCCGTCCTTGATGCATTTGACTTGGTTGATGTCCCTTGTCTTCCTCTCGCGGATCCTAGCCATCCTGTAAATGTCCCTCTCTCCTTCCTTTGTGCCTAGCCGCTGATAAAGGTCATCATACGCCTGACCCTTTGCTACACTCACTGCTCGCTTTGCAGCCCTCTTCGCTATTTTATAGCCCTCAATGTTGGCTGCACTCCTATCAAGGTGTAGACGCTTGAAACACTCCTTCTTCTCCTTAATAGCCCTTTGCACCTCGTCATTCCACCACCAGGTGTCCTTCGCTTCCTGTTTGCCACCCCTACTCATACCCAGCACTTCTGAAGCTACCTTCCGAACACATGTTGCCATCTTTTGCCACATATCATCTGCATCCTCTCCCTCAACACAAACTGGTGGTGGCGGACTTTCGTTTTCGGGTACGTGTCCACCGAGACAACCGTGCCAAGACCGTGAGAACGAAGTGGTGGAAGCTTAGAGGGGAAGCGGCACAAACGTTCAGGGACAGGATGCTAGGTGAGGGGCCTTGGGAAGAAGGAGAGGATGCAGATGATATGTGGCAAAAGATGGCAACATGTGTTCGGAAGGTAGCTTCAGAAGTGCTGGGTATGAGTAGGGGTGGCAAACAGGAAGCGAAGGACACCTGGTGGTGGAATGACGAGGTGCAAAGGGCTATTAAGGAGAAGAAGGAGTGTTTCAAGCGTCTACACCTTGATAGGAGTGCAGCCAACATTGAGGGCTATAAAATAGCGAAGAGGGCTGCAAAGCGAGCAGTGAGTGTAGCAAAGGGTCAGGCGTATGATGACCTTTATCAGCGGCTAGGCACAAAGGAAGGAGAGAGGGACATTTACAGGATGGCTAGGATCCGCGAGAGGAAGACAAGGGACATCAACCAAGTCAAATGCATCAAGGACGGGACAGGTCGACCTCTGGTGAAGGATGAGGAGATCAAGGACAGATGGAGAGAGTACTTCGACAAGCTGTTTAATGGGGAGAATGAGGGTCTGATCCTTGAGTTGGGCGACTCTTTTGACGATACCAGCAGACGTTTTGTGAGGAGAATTCAGGAGGCAGAGATCGGGGAGGCTTTGAAGAGGATGAAGGGAGGTAAAGCGATGGGCCCTGATGGTATCCCTATCGAGGTGTGGAGATGCTTGGGTGCTAGAGCGATAGGATGGTTAACTAAGCTTTTTAACCTCATTTTTCGGTCAAACAAGATGCCTGAAGAATGGAGGAGGAGTATACTAGTACCGATCTTCAAGAACAAGGGAGATGTTCAAAGTTGTACTAACTACCGGGGGATTAAGCTGATGAGCCATACGATGAAGCTATGGGAGAGGGTTATCGAGCATCGCCTAAGAAGAATGACAAGTGTGACCCAAAACCAGTTTGGGTTCATGCCTGGAAGGTCGACCATGGAGGCGATTTTCCTAATACGACAGTTGATGGAGAGATTTAGAGAGCAGAAGAAGGACTTGCATATGGTCTTTATTGACCTCGAGAAGGCCTATGATAAAGTACCGAGAAATGTTATGTGGTGGGCCTTGGAAAAGCACAAGGTCCCGACTAAGTATATTACCCTCATCAAGGATATGTACATGGATGTGATGACGTTTGTCCGCACAAGTAATGGCGACACTAGTGACTTTCCAATTAAAATAGGACTACATCAGGGGTCAGCACTGAGCCCTTATTTATTTGCTTTGGTGATGGATGAGGTCACAAGGGACATACAAGGTGATATCCCTTGGTGTATGCTCTTTGCTGATGATGTGGTGCTCATTGATGAGAGTAGGGCAGGGGTTAATAGGAAGTTAGAGCTGTGGAGACACACGTTAGAGTTGAAAGGTTTCAGACTTAGTAGAACCAAGACCGAGTACATGAGGTGCGATTTCAGCGCGACTAGGCATGAGGATGGAGATGTTAGCCTCGAGGGACAAGTGGTGACCAAGAAGGAGACTTTTCGGTATTTAGGATCGATGCTACAAAAGGATGGCGACATTGATGAAGACGTTAGGCATAGAATTTCAGCTGGTTGGATGAAATGGCGCCAAGCTTCTGGCGTCCTTTGTGACAAGAGGGTGCCACAAAAGCTAAAGGGTAAGTTCTATAGGACGGCGATTCGTCCGACGATGTTATACGGTGCTGAATGTTGGCCCACAAAAAGGCGGCATGTCCAGCAACTGAGCGTAGCAGAGATGCGTATGTTGCGTTGGTTCTGTGGGCACACAAGAAGGGATAGAGTTCGAAACGAAGATATTCGGGATAGGGTCGGGGTGGCACCAATTGAGGAGAAATTGATTCAGCATCGGTTGAGATGGTTTGGACATGTCCAACGGAGGCCTCTTGAGGCGCCGGTACGTAGGGGGTTCTAGTGCCGATCGATAATGTAAAGAGAGGTAGAGGCCGACCTAAACTAACTTGGGACGAGTCGGTTAAAAGAGACCTTAAGGAGTGAAATATCCCTAAGGAATTAGCTATGGATATGAGCGCTTGGAGACTAGCAATTAACGTGCCAGAACCATGACTTTTGTCTCTTTTTCTGTTTCCCTAACTCTTCCTTCTGTCTCGTGCCTTTTATTTTGTGTTTCTCTTGTCCTTGTTTCTTTTGGGTTTCAGCTCTAGCCTACCCCAATTTGCTTAGGATAAAAGGCTATTGTTGTTGTTTGTTGTTGTTGATAAAAAAAAGGTAGTACGCTGATCATTGGACTATGAATGAATGAATTGCTATAACAGCAAAAAGCAGCCTCTGTGCACTTCTTTTCAGTTTTGACACTATTCTTGATACAGGTGAGTGAGTGAGGGAATCAGCCAATCAGGGTAGTCCAAGAAGAACAGCTCTATTTTTACTCCCCTTTTTACTAAGCTTACACAACTGTCCCATTCCAGCCAACTTTTCTCTTCCCTTCCACGTCTTCACACTAATCCTGAGCAACAGCTCAGCTGTCCTATCTAATGGCGTGTTCTTCCTCGTCATCATTGTGATAACCTCCATAAGGGAGAAGACGTGGAAGGGAAGAGAAAAGTTGGCTGGAATGGGACAGTTGTGTAAGCTTAGTAAAAAGGGGAGTAAAAATAGAGCTGTTCTTCTTGGACTACCCTGATTGGCTGATTCCCTCACTCACTCACCTGTATCAAGAATAGTGTCAAAACTGAAAAGAAGTGCACAGAGGCTGCTTTTTGCTGTTATAGCAATTCATTCATTCATAGTCCAATGATCAGCGTACTACCTTTTTTTTATCAACAACAACAAACAACAACAATAGCCTTTTATCCTAAGCAAATTGGGGTAGGCTAGAGCTGAAACCCAAAAGAAACAAGGACAAGAGAAACACAAAATAAAAGGCACGAGACAGAAGGAAGAGTTAGGGAAACAGAAAAAGAGACAAAAGTCATGGTTCTGGCACGTTAATTGCTAGTCTCCAAGCGCTCATATCCATAGCTAATTCCTTAGGGATATTTCACTCCTTAAGGTCTCTTTTAACCGACTCGTCCCAAGTTAGTTTAGGTCGGCCTCTACCTCTCTTTACATTATCGATCGGCACTAGAACCCCCTACGTACCGGCGCCTCAAGAGGCCTCCGTTGGACATGTCCAAACCATCTCAACCGATGCTGAATCAATTTCTCCTCAATTGGTGCCACCCCGACCCTATCCCGAATATCTTCGTTTCGAACTCTATCCCTTCTTGTGTGCCCACAGAACCAACGCAACATACGCATCTCTGCTACGCTCAGTTGCTGGACATGCCGCCTTTTTGTGGGCCAACATTCAGCACCGTATAACATCGTCGGACGAATCGCCGTCCTATAGAACTTACCCTTTAGCTTTTGTGGCACCCTCTTGTCACAAAGGACGCCAGAAGCTTGGCGCCATTTCATCCAACCAGCTGAAATTCTATGCCTAACGTCTTCATCAATGTCGCCATCCTTTTGTAGCATCGATCCTAAATACCGAAAAGTCTCCTTCTTGGTCACCACTTGTCCCTCGAGGCTAACATCTCCATCCTCATGCCTAGTCGCGCTGAAATCGCACCTCATGTACTCGGTCTTGGTTCTACTAAGTCTGAAACCTTTCAACTCTAACGTGTGTCTCCACAGCTCTAACTTCCTATTAACCCCTGCCCTACTCTCATCAATGAGCACCACATCATCAGCAAAGAGCATACACCAAGGGATATCACCTTGTATGTCCCTTGTGACCTCATCCATCACCAAAGCAAATAAATAAGGGCTCAGTGCTGACCCCTGATGTAGTCCTATTTTAATTGGAAAGTCACTAGTGTCGCCATTACTTGTGCGGACAAACGTCATCACATCCATGTACATATCCTTGATGAGGGTAATATACTTAGTCGGGACCTTGTGCTTTTCCAAGGCCCACCACATAACATTTCTCGGTACTTTATCATAGGCCTTCTCGAGGTCAATAAAGACCATATGCAAGTCCTTCTTCTGCTCTCTAAATCTCTCCATCAACTGTCGTATTAGGAAAATCGCCTCCATGGTCGACCTTCCAGGCATGAACCCAAACTGGTTTTGGGTCACACTTGTCATTCTTCTTAGGCGATGCTCGATAACCCTCTCCCATAGCTTCATCGTATGGCTCATCAGCTTAATCCCCCGGTAGTTAGTACAACTTTGAACATCTCCCTTGTTCTTGAAGATCGGTACTAGTATACTCCTCCTCCATTCTTCAGGCATCTTGTTTGACCGAAAAATGAGGTTAAAAAGCTTAGTTAACCATCCTATCGCTCTAGCACCCAAGCATCTCCACACCTCGATAGGGATACCATCAGGGCCCATCGCTTTACCTCCCTTCATCCTCTTCAAAGCCTCCCCGATCTCTGCCTCCTGAATTCTCCTCACAAAACGTCTGCTGGTATCGTCAAAAGAGTCGCCCAACTCAAGGATCAGACCCTCATTCTCCCCATTAAACAGCTTGTCGAAGTACTCTCTCCATCTGTCCTTGATCTCCTCATCCTTCACCAGAGGTCGACCTGTCCCGTCCTTGATGCATTTGACTTGGTTGATGTCCCTTGTCTTCCTCTCGCGGATCCTAGCCATCCTGTAAATGTCCCTCTCTCCTTCCTTTGTGCCTAGCCGCTGATAAAGGTCATCATACGCCTGACCCTTTGCTACACTCACTGCTCGCTTTGCAGCCCTCTTCGCTATTTTATAGCCCTCAATGTTGGCTGCACTCCTATCAAGGTGTAGACGCTTGAAACACTCCTTCTTCTCCTTAATAGCCCTTTGCACCTCGTCATTCCACCACCAGGTGTCCTTCGCTTCCTGTTTGCCACCCCTACTCATACCCAGCACTTCTGAAGCTACCTTCCGAACACATGTTGCCATCTTTTGCCACATATCATCTGCATCCTCTCCTTCTTCCCAAGGCCCCTCACCTAGCATCCTGTCCCTGAACGTTTGTGCCGCTTCCCCTCTAAGCTTCCACCACTTCGTTCTCACGGTCTTGGCACGGTTGTCTCGGTGGACACGTACCCGAAAACGAAAGTCCGCCACCACCAGTTTGTGTTGAGGGAGAGGATGCAGATGATATGTGGCAAAAGATGGCAACATGTGTTCGGAAGGTAGCTTCAGAAGTGCTGGGTATGAGTAGGGGTGGCAAACAGGAAGCGAAGGACACCTGGTGGTGGAATGACGAGGTGCAAAGGGCTATTAAGGAGAAGAAGGAGTGTTTCAAGCGTCTACACCTTGATAGGAGTGCAGCCAACATTGAGGGCTATAAAATAGCGAAGAGGGCTGCAAAGCGAGCAGTGAGTGTAGCAAAGGGTCAGGC
Source organism: Tripidium arundinaceum (assembly GCA_030439765.1). Lineage (NCBI taxonomy): Eukaryota > Viridiplantae > Streptophyta > Magnoliopsida > Poales > Poaceae > Tripidium > Tripidium arundinaceum. Next base: position 2,163 of record JAHUYU010000101.1, on the reverse strand, counting down.
GTATGATGACCTTTATCAGCGGCTAGGCACAAAGGAAGGAGAGAGGGACATTTACAGGATGGCTAGGATCCGCGAGAGGAAGACAAGGGACATCAACCAAGTCAAATGCATCAAGGACGGGACAGGTCGACCTCTGGTGAAGGATGAGGAGATCAAGGACAGATGGAGAGAGTACTTCGACAAGCTGTTTAATGGGGAGAATGAGGGTCTGATCCTTGAGTTGGGCGACTCTTTTGACGATACCAGCAGACGTTTTGTGAGGAGAATTCAGGAGGCAGAGATCGGGGAGGCTTTGAAGAGGATGAAGGGAGGTAAAGCGATGGGCCCTGATGGTATCCCTATCGAGGTGTGGAGATGCTTGGGTGCTAGAGCGATAGGATGGTTAACTAAGCTTTTTAACCTCATTTTTCGGTCAAACAAGATGCCTGAAGAATGGAGGAGGAGTATACTAGTACCGATCTTCAAGAACAAGGGAGATGTTCAAAGTTGTACTAACTACCGGGGGATTAAGCTGATGAGCCATACGATGAAGCTATGGGAGAGGGTTATCGAGCATCGCCTAAGAAGAATGACAAGTGTGACCCAAAACCAGTTTGGGTTCATGCCTGGAAGGTCGACCATGGAGGCGATTTTCCTAATACGACAGTTGATGGAGAGATTTAGAGAGCAGAAGAAGGACTTGCATATGGTCTTTATTGACCTCGAGAAGGCCTATGATAAAGTACCGAGAAATGTTATGTGGTGGGCCTTGGAAAAGCACAAGGTCCCGACTAAGTATATTACCCTCATCAAGGATATGTACATGGATGTGATGACGTTTGTCCGCACAAGTAATGGCGACACTAGTGACTTTCCAATTAAAATAGGACTACATCAGGGGTCAGCACTGAGCCCTTATTTATTTGCTTTGGTGATGGATGAGGTCACAAGGGACATACAAGGTGATATCCCTTGGTGTATGCTCTTTGCTGATGATGTGGTGCTCATTGATGAGAGTAGGGCAGGGGTTAATAGGAAGTTAGAGCTGTGGAGACACACGTTAGAGTTGAAAGGTTTCAGACTTAGTAGAACCAAGACCGAGTACATGAGGTGCGATTTCAGCGCGACTAGGCATGAGGATGGAGATGTTAGCCTCGAGGGACAAGTGGTGACCAAGAAGGAGACTTTTCGGTATTTAGGATCGATGCTACAAAAGGATGGCGACATTGATGAAGACGTTAGGCATAGAATTTCAGCTGGTTGGATGAAATGGCGCCAAGCTTCTGGCGTCCTTTGTGACAAGAGGGTGCCACAAAAGCTAAAGGGTAAGTTCTATAGGACGGCGATTCGTCCGACGATGTTATACGGTGCTGAATGTTGGCCCACAAAAAGGCGGCATGTCCAGCAACTGAGCGTAGCAGAGATGCGTATGTTGCGTTGGTTCTGTGGGCACACAAGAAGGGATAGAGTTCGAAACGAAGATATTCGGGATAGGGTCGGGGTGGCACCAATTGAGGAGAAATTGATTCAGCATCGGTTGAGATGGTTTGGACATGTCCAACGGAGGCCTCTTGAGGCGCCGGTACGTAGGGGGTTCTAGTGCCGATCGATAATGTAAAGAGAGGTAGAGGCCGACCTAAACTAACTTGGGACGAGTCGGTTAAAAGAGACCTTAAGGAGTGAAATATCCCTAAGGAATTAGCTATGGATATGAGCGCTTGGAGACTAGCAATTAACGTGCCAGAACCATGACTTTTGTCTCTTTTTCTGTTTCCCTAACTCTTCCTTCTGTCTCGTGCCTTTTATTTTGTGTTTCTCTTGTCCTTGTTTCTTTTGGGTTTCAGCTCTAGCCTACCCCCAATTTGCTTAGGATAAAAGGCTATTGTTGTTGTTTGTTGTTGTTGATAAAAAAAAGGTAGTACGCTGATCATTGGACTATGAATGAATGAATTGCTATAACAGCAAAAAGCAGCCTCTGTGCACTTCTTTTCAGTTTTGACACTATTCTTGATACAGGTGAGTGAGTGAGGGAATCAGCCAATCAGGGTAGTCCAAGAAGAACAGCTCTATTTTTACTCCCCTTTTTACTAAGCTTACACAACTGTCCCATTCCAGCCAACTTTTCTCTTCCCTTCCACGTCTTCTCCCTTATGGAGGTTATCACAATGATGACGAGGAAGAACA
>JAHUYU010002497.1:0-21260 GCA_030439765.1 Tripidium arundinaceum | reverse complement strand
GTGAACTCAATTGTAACATTATTTTTGCTGCAAAATCCGTGTATATGATGTGTATTTGCTTAATCATGCGATTTTGGTTGTGATGTGGATTTATCGAGGTCCTTCATGACACTCGGCGGACTACCGGTTTATATAAGTGAAAGTGTGTGCGTGTCAATGTATTAAGCAGGGATAGCCGTACTTGATCTTGTATAAATTGGGCGGTTCTGTCATAGAAGACCCTGTGGCCGGCGACTTCCATGAAGTTAGGGTCGAGATTACGTGAAGCAAATGCCATTCTTCCTTCACGATCCCTTCGATCCCGATTCCTTGCTTCGTCTTCCTTGCGTTGTCGTTGAGCTTCTTCAACAATAACACCGGATCCCGCCCGGTCTCGATTTATCCATTCTCACATGGTTCTTTTTCATGATAGCAGATATAGCCAACCGTGTTAGAGTAGTATAAATAGCCATCCTATATCTCACGAATGACAGGAATCACCTGACTTCTACCAGTCTAAGCATGGTGGAAGGCTTGGCCTCTTTCTTTGATCTCGTCTGTGTTGGTTAAGGACCATACCATTGTTGGACCTTTGTTGAGATTGAACGCTCCTTTCACATAGCTGGCCGGATAAGTCGTTCTGACCACGAAGCCGAGTAGTTCAATTCGGGCTGGAAATTTGAGATGTTGATGGGCACACTGGAGGGGAGAAAGTATGTGCGGGGGGCACAGTTTTGACTATGGGCAGGCATGACCTGATCATCCTGGCCTATTGGACCATGGGTAGGCTGGGCCTAATCGTCCTGGTTCCTAATTGTCCCCTAAGTGGGCGGCTCATCAGCTCAAACCCACGTATGGTTCCCGAATAGTACCAAAGGTGACCTAAGGTGACTAATGCGCTGGTATGCCTGGGTGTGTGTTATGGATTCCTACCCAAACTGGTTGCAATCGATTCGAATTGTCGTCTCTCCCAGGTATTGAGAAACTTGGTCACTGTCCAGCATTCGTAGTAACACTTGATGGAACATGATGGTTATGCTGGTTATGATGATAAACTGGATATAGTTACTATTGTGATGCTTGTTAATCAAGTGACTGCTATAGAACAGGTGCAAACATAGCCTTAAATAGCTTCACTAAACTTGATGCTAAAATACTGATAAAAATATTGACAGTATGGACTTATGATAGCAATGCTCTTTTGCAAAGTTATGCTACACAACCAGCTCCACCAAAAAAGCCTTGCATGTCCTTGAGAGTCTTTTTATTTCTCTCCTGTTGGGTTAGTTGAGTACATCCTAGTACGCAACGTTTTATCCCACCCTGTTGTAGGTGAAGTTCTCGGCCTGCTGAAGGTGGTGACTAAGTGCCAGTGGGCTCGGCTGCTCCGTATATAATTCTCATCTATATGCTTTTGTAGAGGATGTCATCTAAGCTAGCAATTTATATTTCGAACGTATGTTATTGTAAGCATTTCAAAGCTATGTTGTTTTCTCTAATCAGATTTGAACTCAGTATTGTATTATTTATTTGTGAACTCAATTGTAACATTATTTTTGCTGCAAAATCCGTGTATATGATGTGTATTTGCTTAATCATGCGATTTTGGTTGTGATGTGGATTTATCGAGGTCCTTCATGACACTCGGCGGACTACCGGGTTTATATAAGTGAAAGTGTGTGCGTGTCAATGTATTAAGCAGGGATAGCCGTACTTGATCTTGTATAAATTGGGCGGTTCTGTCATAGAAGACCCTGTGGCCGGCGACTTCCATGAAGTTAGGGTCGAGATTACGTGAAGCAAATGCCATTCTTCCTTCACGATCCCTTCGATCCCGATTCCTTGCTTCGTCTTCCTTGCGTTGTCGTTGAGCTTCTTCAACCTCCAGGTGCTTGCGATCGGCTTCAAGACAGGCAGCCTAGTACTGCTCCACCTCTTCCTTATGATGGCGGGCATGGTTTCATCGAGCTTGCTTCTATTTGTTCTTCGTTTCCCTAGCAGCCTTCTGCACTTCTGTCTCATCAGCCAGGCCGAGTGCATCGGCAGAGATGTCTGACAAGTGTTCATCACCTGAGTTGACATCAGGGGCCTGGAGCATGAAAACTTCTTGGCTGTGGCCATAGCAGATGGTGCTGTTGGTGCCAGATTCAGCAATCGAGGCACCAAAGAGAATCTCTGTGGACCCTTCCTCCTCGAGGGCGGGGAGCATGGTGCCAACTTGGAACGGCAATTGCCCCATCATGCCGATTAGCCGCGATGAATTGGGTGAATTGTTGAGTGGCCAACTCCTGGCCAATGCACAATGTTTCCCTTTGAAGTAGCCGAAAAGACCAGGCCTTGCTGAGCACCTGTTAGAGGGATCTCCTAATTGGATTGCATAATCTTTGAGATCGATTCCCTATAGGTAGAAGCCAAATTCTTGAGTCCGAGTGGGATTCAAACTAGGTGGTGGGTGTGGACGCTGGTGGATTGGTGTCTGATCCAGACAGGGTGACCATATCCGTGTAAGACTCGTGCTACTTTAACTGTTTCCGAGTCTGAGTAGGACCGGAAATGAAAAACCATTAATTTTCCCGATCAGATCTCCCAGCGCATCCTAAGGATTTGCAGGGTCAGCCTGATCTGCCATGATCTCCATGAGGCGACTTTGGAGCTTGCCGCAGTCGTCCGCCGTGTAGATCTAGGAACCGAAGATGAAAGTTGATCCCGCCAAAAAAATCATGTTGATGATGAGGTCTGTCAAGCTCTCGATCGCGATTTCGCCGGAAGACCCTACCTGGCGCGCCAACTATCAGTGTTTGATGACTAGCAACATGTTATGGGGTTACCCGGGACAGTGATTGGTGGGCTTCGGCGTATGCAGAACTCGGTGGTGAACGCAAAGACAGCGATTTATACTGGTTCAGGCCGCTGAATAGCGTAATACTCTAGTCCCGTTAGGTGTGATGCCTTGCGTTGGGTTGTTACATATGATTGATTGTACAAGGGGATGCACTCATACCTCTCTTTATATAGTCCAGAGGACAAGGCACATTGGTCTAGTCCTAGTCGGCTACGACAGAAGAGTTCTTGTTCTATTGCAGAAGCTAGCTTTCCTAGTAATCTGACTAGGTCGGTCCTTCATGTCTTAAGGACTACACGCCACCTTGTCTCGTATTTTCAAGCAGATTGTGGGCTGGCCCACGCCCATGGCGGGTAGTCAGCCCTGTGGGAAACCCTTAGGATCCTAGTCCATCACACATGCAAGCTTCGAATCTTAATTACTTTAATTAGCTTTGCATGGCTCTTTTTATCAGACGTGGTCTTGCTTGCCTGTTGAAGCAAAGATCAAGTCCACTTTTGTCCTCAGAAAATTTAACTGCATATATGGCTTAAGCATAACCACCAGCTATGCCTTGACGGGTTCCTCTATACATGTAACTTTGTCAGCGTTGATTCACGTCCGAGTTGAAGAATTAGCACGTGAGTAGAAGGTTGTTGATGAGGTAAACTAGTAGAAACTCAACGCCAAATCCTGGTATTTCGCACTTGGGAGCCCTCAAGCATCAGCTTAGTCATTGTGCCCGAGCAGAAGGTTGTTGATGAGGTAAACTAGTTGGAACTCATCGCCAATTTTTTTTTTGTTGATTGAGCCGAGTAGTTCATGACTAGTCCTTGGTCGACCGGGACCCGTTCTCGACCAGTATGTCAAGTCCGAGTAATCCATGTAGTAGCAGCTGGAACCTTCTGTCCATGATTTGCAAAGTTCTACTAGCCTCCATGCAGCTTTCCGTGTGCATGTAACAGGATTCAACAAATTGAATTTGGCTTTGCCAATTCTGACATGGCAATATGCGTGTCGCAGACCGACTGCTGCTGCTTTCGTCTTGATGTTTGTGTCCGACTCGAATCAGCACCTGTTGTACGTGTGTAGGCATATAAGCATGCAGGTTGTAGTTGGCTTGCTTGCGTCATGTACGTGCTGGTTGTTTGCTTGCCGGTTGAGTTCGAAACCACAACGGCGGTGCGTCACCACATGTCTTAGTTGTCAAGATTTTGACTAATACTTATAGTGCTCATGCATGTAGTAGTCAGCACCATCCATGATGTCGTATGTCCGATCAAAGGATTGCGCATCATCCGGACCCTGGTACATGGCTGCGGCTCCATTCCAAATTCTCCGAGGTCGAATTCTATGCTGCCGCCGAAGTCCAGGCGTGGGCATCCTGTGCCAGAAAGCAAGAGGCCGGGCTTGGATAGAAAAGCATCTGGACTGGGACGCGGGCTCATGCTGCCGACCGTCGAGGCCGCCACCGCTTTGACCAGGGCCTTCAGGTGATGATGCGTGAAGTGGCCAGCACCATCGGCTTGATTGGGCGTCTTAACATGCCCCCGACGAACGTCGTCTTAGCTCGAGTTGTCGTCGAAGTTGATGTTGATGTGTTGCTGGCGAGTTGTCGAGGAGAACCGATGAGAGCTGCTGCCATGGGCCGATGATCCGCCGTGGATGTTGGTCTTGAGGTCCATCGAGCTTCCGATCGCAAATTCGCTAAAAGCCCCTATCTGGCGCGCCAGCTATCGGTGTTTGATGACCGGCAATACGTCACGGGGCTACCAGGACGATGTTTGATGGACTTGGGCATATGCAGAACTTGATGGTGAACACAAAGACAGCAGTTTATACTGGTTCAGGCCGCTAAATAGCATAATACCTTACGTCCAGTTCGGCGTGATGCTTTGCGTTGGATTGTTATGTATGATATGTTGTACAAGGGGGTGTGCTCCTGCCTATCTTTATATAGTCCAGAGGACAGGACGGATTAATCTAGTCCTAATCGGTTATGATAGAAGAGTTCTACTTCCATTACAGAAACTAACTTTCCTAATAATCCGACTAGGTCGGTCCTTCATGTCCTGAAGTACACGCCACCTTGTCTCGTGTCTTCAAGTAGACCTTGAGCCGGCCCAAGCCCATAGTGGGTACTTGGACCCGTGGGAAACCCTTAGGATCTTGGTCCGTCTGATGGCTAGAGAGAGGTGAATAGCCTAAAATTATTTCCTACAAACTTCACAATACTAGTGCAAAAGTGATTAGTACAATAATAAGCCCTACAAACCCCTACTTTGCACTAGCTCTAATTCTCACCCAAAACAAGCCCTCTACTGTCGATGTCTAATGACCGGCAACACGTCACGGGGTTACCCGGGACGACGTTAGGCAGGAGATCGACGTACGCTGAACCCTATGGTGAATGCAAAGACATCGATTTATACTGGTTCAGGCCGCTAGAATAGTGTAATGCCCTACATATAGTTAGGCGTGTTGCCTTATGTGAGATTGGTGTGTATAAGGTGATACAAGGGGGTGCTTGTTGGTATTTCTTAGTGTAAGCAAAAGAATCCGCAAGCGCACGGATATATCGTCGTAGCATTTCACCCGGAAAGTATTCAGGGTATCGTATTTCGACGAGAAACGGAGGTGTTAAAGGTCTCTTGACTAGTTCTCTTAAGAAAACAAGAAGAAGGATGGCTCGGGTAGTGAGGTTTTTCTAAGGACAGAGATCTTAAGACAAGATAGCTTGGTCACTAAAGACTTGCTTCGGGCACCGGCGTACACCTGGTCTGCCAAGCGATACCGTCCTATAGCTCTACGTCGAACCCGAACGTGGGGGATTATGAGGGACGGACAGGGCTATCACCACCTGACACCTACCCCTCAACCGTGGGGAACGAGACAAACGAAGGTGACTTTTAGGTTAGATACCATGTCTACGCTATTGGTCACTACTCTGGCGTTGGCCAAGAACTTCTGTCTCTATTAGGAGTCCTCTACTAGAGTATTCATGACAAGGACAAACGACGAACCCGCAAGCTTATAATGAACAAAGATGACTTACTTAAGAACTCAATACAATAGATAAACATGAACTTCTTACTTCAAGTAGCAAGATGATCGTTGAGGTACAAATGTAGAGGGAGCCGACAAGTCCGGTACTCCGTCCACCCGATGTACAAGGCTCGCCAAGTACAAGAAGTAGAGGTAGCCGATACTTCGAGATTCCTCTAACTCTTCCTCACTCACTCCCTATACTAGTCTAGCTAAAGGCTAATGTGGAGATGGAGATTGCTCTTCTTCTTTTTCTTCAAGTGTATGATGATTCTTGTGAGGGGGTGGCCATTTCCTTTTATAGTTTGAGTAGGACGGTTTGCAAGGTGATATTTTAGGTAACCCACCAAAACCGCCTTCCTAAGCATTGATGGAACCGCCCTGCCAAAGGTGGTCCCAAGAGGTGGCTAGTGGGGTGTGGCTGCACCCTTGGTGCGGCCGCACCAGGACTGGCCTGCTTCGCCACTGCCTTTGGCAAGTGGGCTCCTGGTTGGGCTTGGAGCGTGGCCACGTGGGTTTGGGGCCCAGATGTGTCAGGTAGGTGGGCTTCTTCTTGTTTCTCCTTTGTTTTGCTTGGGCAGAATTGATGGAATGGTTGTCTCTTTGTATTTTCTTTCACTTTTGGCCCATCTTGGTATGTTTATATGTTTGTCCTGCAAAACATGGATAATTCACCAAAACGCATGGAAATCGTTAGTTCAAAGTCCTATTTCTAGGTTTGGTGCTTGATTTGGATGATTTTTATATAAATGTTGGCGGTGTAAAGTGTGAGTTAAGAACCGCCAACAAACTCCCCCACACTTAGTCCTTTGCTCGTCCTCGAGTGAAGTTGTAAGGACTAAGCTGGTTCATCTCCTTGATTTGAAATCTGCATACAAGTTATTCCAAACCTCACCTAAACTTGTGAACATTCTGAGTGTCTACCATAAAATCTTGAGTGATTGGATAATGGAATAGTAAGGATTCAAATCTTCTTACTCTACTCTTGCCTAGAAACTTGGGTTTTGTTTGATTTTTGAAAATGTAAATTTTAGCTTTGCTCCTCAAAATGATTCTCTTGGGTCACTCAAATTTGTATTTGTTCCTCTCTTAGGCAAAAGATGTTGTCTTTTCTTCGTACCTCTAGAAAGCTTATCTGGAGTTCTTACGAAGGGAAAAGTGTGGCATACTTACCTTGCACATGTTGCGAAGTCAAAATCTGGATCTAAGGAGAAATATGTCATACAATCTGATCAAGAGGTGCAAGTGTGTGGTATATTTTGTGGTTTGTGGGAAGAAATACTCCTTTATTGTTTTTGATCTTTTCTTTCATCCCAAAGGTTTTTATTTCTAGAGATCAAATGGCAATCTCTCTCTCTCTCTCTCTCTTTGATTCTATCTTTTTCTTTCTTTTCTCTTGGACTTTTCTTGAGTCCATTTTCTTTGGACTACTTTGAGTCCTATTTATTTCGGACTTTTCCTTTGTCCAAATATTTTTTTCATTGCCATGCCTCTTTTTATGAAACCTTGGTGAAGTGAGATCAAGAATTTTCCCGGACCTTTCTCTTTTGAGGGTGGATGGATGAAATTTTTTTTGTACTAACTTCCAGTGTAGAAGCTTAGCTTTATTTTGTGGGTGGCGTGTACGTGCTTTTGAGTCAAGAAAGCATGAAATATTTCTTCACAAAGTATCACAACATTTTGACAAAGCTCAGTTCAAGAATAAGTAGCATATTTGACAAGGTTTTGAAAGGAATTCATCTTTTGGCCTTGGTAGGTATTTAAATATCATTTGAGGATCATGCTAATTGAGTTTTTGATAAATAAATCCCAAGTACTTTGCAAAAGTGAGCAAGTTTCATTTCCATCCTACTATATCTCATATTCCAATCACTTAGATAAAATGGGTTCCCTAACTCAAATTTGATTACACCACAAAATCCAATAAAGATTATATCATATTAGTAGAATTATTGTCTCAACTTGTTTTTGTTCTCTTTTGTTTCCAAATAAAAATAAGATAGGTACAAAAACAAGTGTGGGGGAGACAACACGCTCAAACACTCCTCCAAATGATGCACAAAAGGTTAACATTCTTCAAATTCGGTTTGTGCATCCTCACTCCCTATAATTAGAAAGAAGTTAAAACTAAACAAAATAAAAATGCAAACTAAAAAGTGACGCTCCATCTCCATGCTATCCTTTGATTAAAGATTTGCATACTTTTTATTCCTCACTAACATTCATATACTTGTTAACAACTTATCATAGGGAACCCATTTTATCTAAGTGATTGGAATATGAGATATAGTAGGATGGAAATGAAACTTGCTCACTTTTGCAAAGTACTTGGGATTTATTTATCAAAAACTCAATTAGCATGATCCTCAAATGATATTTAAATACCTACCAAGGCCAAAAGATGAATTCCTTTCAAAACCTTGTCAAATATGCTACTTATTCTTGAACTGAGCTTTGTCAAAATGTTGTGATACTTTGTGAAGAAATATTTCATGCTTTCTTGACTCAAAAGCACGTACACGCCACCCACAAAATAAAGCTAAGCTTCTACACTGGAAGTTAGTACAAAAAAATTTCATCCATCCACCCTCAAAAGAGAAAGGTCCGGGAAAATTCTTGATCTCACTTCACCAAGGTTTCATAAAAAGAGGCATGGCAATGAAAAAATATTTGGACAAAGGAAAAGTCCGAAATAAATAGGACTCAAAGTAGTCCAAAGAAAATGGACTCAAGAAAAGTCCAAGAGAAAAGAAAGAAAAAGATAGAATCAAAGAGAGAGAGAGAGAGAGAGATTGCCATTTGATCTCTAGAAATAAAAACCTTTGGGATGAAAGAAAAGATCAAAAACAATAAAGGAGTATTTCTTCCCACAAACCACAAAATATACCACACACTTGCACCTCTTGATCAGATTGTATGACATATTTCTCCTTAGATCCAGATTTTGACTTCGCAACATGTGCAAGGTAAGTATGCCACACTTTTCCCTTCGTAAGAACTCCAGATAAGCTTTCTAGAGGTACGAAGAAAAGACAACATCTTTTGCCTAAGAGAGGAACCAAATACAAATTTGAGTGACCCAAGAGAATCATTTTGAGGAGCAAAGCTAAAATTTACATTTTCAAAAATCAAACAAAACCCAAGTTTCTAGGCAAGAGTAGAGTAAGAAGATTTGAATCCTTACTATTCCATTATCCAATCACTCAAGATTTTATGGTAGACACTCAGAATGTTCACAAGTTTAGGTGAGGTTTGGAATAACTTGTATGCAGATTTCAAATCAAGGAGATGAACCAGCTTAGTCCTTACAACTTCACTCGAGGACGAGCAAAGGACTAAGTGTGGGGGAGTTTGTTGGCGGTTCTTAACTCACACTTTACACCGCCAACATTTATATAAAAATCATCCAAATCAAGCACCAAACCTAGAAATAGGACTTTGAACTAACGATTTCCATGCGTTTTGGTGAATTATCCATGTTTTGCAGGACAAACATATAAACATACCAAGATGGGCCAAAAGTGAAAGAAAATACAAAGAGACAACCATTCCATCAATTCTGCCCAAGCAAAACAAAGGAGAAACAAGAAGAAGCCCACCTACCTGACACATCTGGGCCCCAAACCCACGTGGCCACGCTCCAAGCCCAACCAGGAGCCCACTTGCCAAAGGCAGTGGCGAAGCAGGCCAGTCCTGGTGCGGCCGCACCAAGGGTGCAGCCACACCCCACTAGCCACCTCTTGGGACCACCTTTGGCAGGGCGGTTCCATCAATGCTTAGGAAGGCGGTTTTGGTGGGTTACCTAAAATATCACCTTGCAAACCGTCCTACTCAAACTATAAAAGGAAATGGCCACCCCCTCACAAGAATCATCATACACTTGAAGAAAAAGAAGAAGAGCAATCTCCATCTCCACATTAGCCTTTAGCTAGACTAGTATAGGGAGTGAGTGAGGAAGAGTTAGAGGAATCTCGAAGTATCGGCTACCTCTACTTCTTGTACTTGGCGAGCCTTGTACATCGGGTGGACGGAGTACCGGACTTGTCGGCTCCCTCTACATTTGTACCTCAACGATCATCTTGCTACTTGAAGTAAGAAGTTCATGTTTATCTATTGGTATTGAGTTCTTAAGTAAGTCATCTTTGTTCATTATAAGCTTGCGGGTTCGTCGTTTGTCCTTGTCATGAATACTCTAGTAGAGGACTCCTAATAGAGACAGAAGTTCTTGGCCAACGCCAGAGTAGTGACCAATAGCGTAGACATGGTATCTAACCTAAAAGTCACCTTCGTTTGTCTCGTTCCCCACGGTTGAGGGGTAGGTGTCAGGTGGTGATAGCCCTGTCCGTCCCTCATAATCCCCCACGTTCGGGTTCGACGTAGAGCTATAGGACGGTATCGCTTGGCAGACCAGGTGTACGCCGGTGCCCGAAGCAAGTCTTTAGTGACCAAGCTATCTTGTCTTAAGATCTCTGTCCTTAGAAAAACCTCACTACCCGAGCCATCCTTCTTCTTGTTTTCTTAAGAGAACTAGTCAAGAGACCTTTAACACCTCCGTTTCTCGTCGAAATACGATACCCTGAATACTTTCCGGGTGAAATGCTACGACGATATATCCGTGCGCTTGCGGATTCTTTTGCTTACACTAAGAAATACCAACAAGCACCCCCTTGTATCACCTTATACACACCAATCTCACATAAGGCAACACGCCTAACTATATGTAGGGCATTACACTATTCTAGCGGCCTGAACCAGTATAAATCGATGTCTTTGCATTCACCATAGGGTTCAGCGTACGTCGATCTCCTGCCTAACGTCGTCCCGGGTAACCCCGTGACGTGTTGCCGGTCATTAGACATCGACAGTAGAGGGCTTGTTTTGGGTGAGAATTAGAGCTAGTGCAAAGTAGGGGTTTGTAGGGCTTATTATTGTACTAATCACTTTTGCACTAGTATTGTGAAGTTTGTAGGAAATAATTTTAGGCTATTCACCTCTCTCTAGCCATCAGACGGACCAAGATCCTAAGGGTTTCCCACGGGTCCAAGTACCCACTATGGGCTTGGGCCGGCTCAAGGTCTACTTGAAGACACGAGACAAGGTGGCGTGTACTTCAGGACATGAAGGACCGACCTAGTCGGATTATTAGGAAAGTTAGTTTCTGTAATGGAAGTAGAACTCTTCTATCATAACCGATTAGGACTAGATTAATCCGTCCTGTCCTCTGGACTATATAAAGATAGGCAGGAGCACACCCCCTTGTACAACATATCATACATAACAATCCAACGCAAAGCATCACGCCGAACTGGACGTAAGGTATTATGCTATTTAGCGGCCTGAACCAGTATAAACTGCTGTCTTTGTGTTCACCATCAAGTTCTGCATATGCCCAAGTCCATCAAACATCGTCCTGGTAGCCCCGTGACGTATTGCCGGTCATCAAACACCGATAGCTGGCGCGCCAGATAGGGGCTTTTAGCGAATTTGCGATCGGAAGCTCGATGGACCTCAAGACCAACATCCACGGCGGATCATCGGCCCATGGCAGCAGCTCTCATCGGTTCTCCTCGACAACTCGCCAGCAAACACATCAACATCAACTTCGACGACAACTCGAGCTAAGACGACGTTCGTCGGGGGCATGTTAAGACGCCCAATCAAGCCGATGGTGCTGGCCACTTCACGCATCATCACCTGAAGGCCCTGGTCAAAGCGGTGGCGGCCTCGACGGTCGGCAGCATGAGCCCGCGTCCCAGTCCAGATGCTTTTCTATCCAAGCCCGGCCTCTTGCTTTCTGGCACAGGATGCCCACGCCTGGACTTCGGCGGCAGCATAGAATTCGACCTCGGAGAATTTGGAATGGAGCCGCAGCCATGTACCAGGGTCCGGATGATGCGCAATCCTTTGATCGGACATACGACATCATGGATGGTGCTGACTACTACATGCATGAGCACTATAAGTATTAGTCAAAATCTTGACAACTAAGACATGTGGTGACGCACCGCCGTTGTGGTTTCGAACTCAACCGGCAAGCAAACAACCAGCACGTACATGACGCAAGCAAGCCAACTACAACCTGCATGCTTATATGCCTACACACGTACAACAGGTGCTGATTCGAGTCGGACACAAACATCAAGACGAAAGCAGCAGCAGTCGGTCTGCGACACGCATATTGCCATGTCAGAATTGGCAAAGCCAAATTCAATTTGTTGAATCCTGTTACATGCACACGGAAAGCTGCATGGAGGCTAGTAGAACTTTGCAAATCATGGACAGAAGGTTCCAGCTGCTACTACATGGATTACTCGGACTTGACATACTGGTCGAGAACGGGTCCGGTCGACCAAGGACTAGTCATGAACTACTCGGCTCAATCAACAAAAAAAAAAATTGGCGATGAGTTCCAACTAGTTTACCTCATCAACAACCTTCTGCTCGGGCACAATGACTAAGCTGATGCTTGAGGGCTCCCAAGTGCGAAATACCAGGATTTGGCGTTGAGTTTCTACTAGTTTACCTCATCAACAACCTTCTACTCACGTGCTAATTCTTCAACTCGGACGTGAATCAACGCTGACAAAGTTACATGTATAGAGGAACCCGTCAAGGCATAGCTGGTGGTTATGCTTAAGCCATATATGCAGTTAAATTTTCTGAGGACAAAAGTGGACTTGATCTTTGCTTCAACAGGCAAGCAAGACCACGTCTGATAAAAAGAGCCATGCAAAGCTAATTAAAGTAATTAAGATTCGAAGCTTGCATGTGTGATGGACTAGGATCCTAAGGGTTTCCCACAGGGCTGACTACCCGCCATGGGCGTGGGCCAGCCCACAATCTGCTTGAAAATACGAGACAAGGTGGCGTGTAGTCCTTAAGACATGAAGGACCGACCTAGTCAGATTACTAGGAAAGCTAGCTTCTGCAATAGAACAAGAACTCTTCTGTCGTAGCCGACTAGGACTAGACCAATGTGCCTTGTCCTCTGGACTATATAAAGAGAGGTATGAGTGCATCCCCTTGTACAATCAATCATATGTAACAACCCAACGCAAGGCATCACACCTAACGGGACTAGAGTATTACGCTATTCAGCGGCCTGAACCAGTATAAATCGCTGTCTTTGCGTTCACCACCGAGTTCTGCATACGCCGAAGCCCACCAATCACTGTCCCGGGTAACCCCATAACATGTTGCTAGTCATCAAACACTGATAGTTGGCGCGCCAGGTAGGGTCTTCCGGCGAAATCGCGATCGAGAGCTTGACAGACCTCATCATCAACATGATTTTTTTGGCGGGATCAACTTTCATCTTCGGTTCCTAGATCTACACGGCGGACGACTGCGGCAAGCTCCAAAGTCGCCTCATGGAGATCATGGCAGATCAGGCTGACCCTGCAAATCCTTAGGATGCGCTGGGAGATCTGATCGGGAAAATTAATGGTTTTTCAATTTCCGGTCCTACTCAGACTCGGAAACAGTTAAAGTAGCACGAGTCTTACACGGATATGGTCACCCTGTCTGGATCAGACACCAATCCACCAGCGTCCACACCCACCACCTAGTTTGAATCCCACTCGGACTCAAGAATTTGGCTTCTACCTATAGGGAATCGATCTCAAAGATTATGCAATCCAATTAGGAGATCCCTCTAACAGGTGCTCAGCAAGGCCTGGTCTTTTCGGCTACTTCAAAGGGAAACATTGTGCATTGGCCAGGAGTTGGCCACTCAACAATTCACCCAATTCATCGCGGCTAATCGGCATGATGGGGCAATTGCCGTTCCAAGTTGGCACCATGCTCCCCGCCCTCGAGGAGGAAGGGTCCACAGAGATTCTCTTTGGTGCCTCGATTGCTGAATCTGGCACCAACAGCACCATCTGCTATGGCCACAGCCAAGAAGTTTTCATGCTCAGGCCCCTGATGTCAACTCAGGTGATGAACACTTGTCAGACATCTCTGCCGATGCACTCGGCCTGGCTGATGAGACAGAAGTGCAGAAGGCTGCTAGGGAAACGAAGAACAAATAGAAGCAAGCTCGATGAAACCATGCCCGCCATCATAAGGAAGAGGTGGAGCAGTACTAGGCTGCCTGTCTTGAAGCCGATCGCAAGCACCTGGAGGTTGAAGAAGCTCAACGACAACGCAAGGAAGACGAAGCAAGGAATCGGGATCGAAGGGATCGTGAAGGAAGAATGGCATTTGCTTCACGTAATCTCGACCCTAACTTCATGGAAGTCGCCGGCCACAGGGTCTTCTATGACAGAACCGCCCAATTTATACAAGATCAAGTACGGCTATCCCTGCTTAATACATTGACACGCACACACTTTCACTTATATAAACCCGGTAGTCCGCCGAGTGTCATGAAGGACCTCGATAAATCCACATCACAACCAAAATCGCATGATTAAGCAAATACACATCATATACACGGATTTTGCAGCAAAAATAATGTTACAATTGAGTTCACAAATAAATAATACAATACTGAGTTCAAATCTGATTAGAGAAAACAACATAGCTTTGAAATGCTTACAATAACATACGTTCGAAATATAAATTGCTAGCTTAGATGACATCCTCTACAAAAGCATATAGATGAGAATTATATACGGAGCAGCCGAGCCCACTGGCACTTAGTCACCACCTTCAGCAGGCCGAGAACTTCACCTACAACAGGGTGGGATAAAACGTTGCGTACTAGGATGTACTCAACTAACCCAACAGGAGAGAAATAAAAAGACTCTCAAGGACATGCAAGGCTTTTTTGGTGGAGCTGGTTGTGTAGCATAACTTTGCAAAAGAGCATTGCTATCATAAGTCCATACTGTCAATATTTTTATCAGTATTTTAGCATCAAGTTTAGTGAAGCTATTTAAGGCTATGTTTGCACCTGTTCTATAGCAGTCACTTGATTAACAAGCATCACAATAGTAACTATATCCAGTTTATCATCATAACCAGCATAACCATCATGTTCCATCAAGTGTTACTACGAATGCTGGACAGTGACCAAGTTTCTCAATACCTGGGAGAGACGACAATTCGAATCGATTGCAACCAGTTGGGTAGGAATCCATAACACACACCCAGGCATACCAGCGCATTAGTCACCTTAGGTCACCTTTGGTACTATTCGGGAACCATACGTGGGTTTGAGCTGATGAGCCGCCCACTTAGGGGACAATTAGGAACCAGGACGATTAGGCCCAGCCTACCCATGGTCCAATAGGCCAGGATGATCAGGTCATGCCTGCCCATAGTCAAAACTGTGCCCCCCCGCACATACTTTCTCCCCTCCAGTGTGCCCATCAACATCTCAAATTTCCAGCCCGAATTGAACTACTCGGCTTCGTGGTCAGAACGACTTATCCGGCCAGCTATGTGAAAGGAGCGTTCAATCTCAACAAAGGTCCAACAATGGTATGGTCCTTAACCAACACAGACGAGATCAAAGAAAGAGGCCAAGCCTTCCACCATCAACAACAATAACACCGGATCCCGCCCGGTCTCGATTTATCCATTCTCACATGGTTCTTTTTCATGATAGCAGATATAGCCAACCGTGTTAGAGTAGTATAAATAGCCATCCTATATCTCACGAATGACAGGAATCACCTGACTTCTACCAGTCTAAGCATGGCTAAGTATAAAATGACCTACACATACTAGTAAGGGTGCAGGTATAGATATCTGGTGGACAAGGTAAGTCATGCAGCAACAGTTTCATCCAACTCCTATCAACCTAATGCACAATGCAAGAATATACTCAAGTGCATTTTTAAAATAGAGGGTAGGAGGCTTAGGATGCTCTGGGGCTTGCCTGGGGTCCAACACTAGTTCAGTTCAGTTAGCTTGCACCAGCTTGGGGAAACATTCCCATTCCAAGCATGCACTCTAGTGGGTCCTTTCATCTTCAGGATAGGTCCACCGGACTCCGTCTTCTAGTCGGCTCCAATCACCACATCCTTCAGTTCCTCGCGTCGAGCATCTAGCATACCTAGATGAGATGTAACAATGCAGATGCATGAATGCATGGAAGTGCAATACACAATATATTAGAAGAAGGCAAGCAAGACAAGCACAAGGTTACATCACATAGACATAAGCACTTAGAGTTGTTTAACTAAACATCACACAACCTATCATGCTAAGGTAGCAAGGAGGCAACACTAAGCACGCACATCCAAGTTATTTTTAGTTAAGTTATTATAGTCATTCATTTATCAAGAACTAATTAAGCTTAGCATCACAAGAGTGCTAGGGCCGCTATAGCTCACTTAACACACACAACTATCAACTAATAAGGCCACATAATTGGAGAGCATGCACAGGCAACATACAGAGAGGTGAACATCACAGGTTGCATTACTACACATTAACTTAATTACACAAGAATTTCATACAACCAGAAAGTTAGAGATTATTTAAAGTGTTCCACATAATGGTTAGGCATCATATGGAAGCCAGCTCTAACAAGCCAAACAAGATCCTATTGCCATACACCGAAACAATTGGAAACATCATGCATACCTATATGGCTACTTCTTAACTTGCTTGGTTAAGAAACACATATAACAAGTTATAAGATATCTCAAATATGTTGAATTAATTCTACTAGTGTCATGAGCTAACACCACAAACACACAAGGCAAGGCAAGGAGAAGCAATCAACCTTAGGTACAACACAGATTTTGGACAGCAGTATAACAGTCACTTGTTTTAGCCATATATGGAGATATAGGCATCCAAAAAGGGTGATCTTAGATTTATGGAAAGCTTATGAAATTTCCTACAACTTTATTATTTACACCCAGAGCTGATTCAACAGTTAACAAGGTTGAACAACACAAAGAAACAATTCTGTCCAGACTTGGACAGATTCTGTCATTAAACTTAAAACGTCTATAACTCGAGTTCTAGTCCACCAAAAGGTGTGTTCTTTAATATTTTGGAAAGCCTAAGAAAAGTACTACAACCTTTTAGTTGTCACAAAAAGGTGATTCAAAGTTTAGCTAAGTCAAACAACACAACCTTTCAGATCTTTACAGAACACCTGCAAAACCTGACAGGGAACTTGTAAAATCTATAACTCTTAAACCAGTTGGCCTAAAATCATGAAATTTTAGGACAACCAATATATGCAAGTTATCTACAACTTTTGTATTGACCACATTCATAGAAAACATCATTACATGCAGCCATTTCAGCATATATGCAACAAGATCTTCATCTAGTTCTTTAACAAGATTACACATGTATGTGCCAAACACTTAGCTCAAAACTACTAATGACATAGTTACTCAAAATCATTCATAGTTAATATGAAGCACACTAAACACTATTTTTAAACGAAGAGGTCACATAAAGATGTTCATCTCTACTTCCAATTACTGAGTAATTGTTTATCTAGAAGCAAGCATGAGTAAACACACCAAGAAAGGTAACCTGCCCCCAAGAACATAAATCACCTCTAACACACAAAGCATACACCTAAAGGAAGAGTTAAAGCAAGGATTAAAAGCTTGCATGAGCAACATAATCACTAGTGGTTTTATTAACAAGAGAGCACACATACAAGCCATGCATATAGGATGGCTATTTATACTACTCTAACACGGTTGGCTATATCTGCTATCATGAAAAAGAACCATGTGAGAATGGATAAATCGAGACCGGGCGGGATCCGGTGTTATTGTTGTTGATGGTGGAAGGCTTGGCCTCTTTCTTTGATCTCGTCTGTGTTGGTTAAGGACCATACCATTGTTGGACCTTTGTTGAGATTGAACGCTCCTTTCACATAGCTGGCCGGATAAGTCGTTCTGACCACGAAGCCGAGTAGTTCAATTCGGGCTGGAAATTTGAGATGTTGATGGGCACACTGGAGGGGAGAAAGTATGTGCGGGGGGGCACAGTTTTGACTATGGGCAGGCATGACCTGATCATCCTGGCCTATTGGACCATGGGTAGGCTGGGCCTAATCGTCCTGGTTCCTAATTGTCCCCTAAGTGGGCGGCTCATCAGCTCAAACCCACGTATGGTTCCCGAATAGTACCAAAGGTGACCTAAGGTGACTAATGCGCTGGTATGCCTGGGTGTGTGTTATGGATTCCTACCCAACTGGTTGCAATCGATTCGAATTGTCGTCTCTCCCAGGTATTGAGAAACTTGGTCACTGTCCAGCATTCGTAGTAACACTTGATGGAACATGATGGTTATGCTGGTTATGATGATAAACTGGATATAGTTACTATTGTGATGCTTGTTAATCAAGTGACTGCTATAGAACAGGTGCAAACATAGCCTTAAATAGCTTCACTAAACTTGATGCTAAAATACTGATAAAAATATTGACAGTATGGACTTATGATAGCAATGCTCTTTTGCAAAGTTATGCTACACAACCAGCTCCACCAAAAAAGCCTTGCATGTCCTTGAGAGTCTTTTTATTTCTCTCCTGTTGGGTTAGTTGAGTACATCCTAGTACGCAACGTTTTATCCCACCCTGTTGTAGGTGAAGTTCTCGGCCTGCTGAAGGTGGTGACTAAGTGCCAGTGGGCTCGGCTGCTCCGTATATAATTCTCATCTATATGCTTTTGTAGAGGATGTCATCTAAGCTAGCAATTTATATTTCGAACGTATGTTATTGTAAGCATTTCAAAGCTATGTTGTTTTCTCTAATCAGATTTGAACTCAGTATTGTATTATTTATTTGTGAACTCAATTGTAACATTATTTTTGCTGCAAAATCCGTGTATATGATGTGTATTTGCTTAATCATGCGATTTTGGTTGTGATGTGGATTTATCGAGGTCCTTCATGACACTCGGCGGACTACCGGGTTTATATAAGTGAAAGTGTGTGCGTGTCAATGTATTAAGCAGGGATAGCCGTACTTGATCTTGTATAAATTGGGCGGTTCTGTCATAGAAGACCCTGTGGCCGGCGACTTCCATGAAGTTAGGGTCGAGATTACGTGAAGCAAATGCCATTCTTCCTTCACGATCCCTTCGATCCCGATTCCTTGCTTCGTCTTCCTTGCGTTGTCGTTGAGCTTCTTCAACCTCCAGGTGCTTGCGATCGGCTTCAAGACAGGCAGCCTAGTACTGCTCCACCTCTTCCTTATGATGGCGGGCATGGTTTCATCGAGCTTGCTTCTATTTGTTCTTCGTTTCCCTAGCAAGCCTTCTGCACTTCTGTCTCATCAGCCAGGCCGAGTGCATCGGCAGAGATGTCTGACAAGTGTTCATCACCTGAGTTGACATCAGGGGCCTGGAGCATGAAAACTTCTTGGCTGTGGCCATAGCAGATGGTGCTGTTGGTGCCAGATTCAGCAATCGAGGCACCAAAGAGAATCTCTGTGGACCCTTCCTCCTCGAGGGCGGGGAGCATGGTGCCAACTTGGAACGGCAATTGCCCCATCATGCCGATTAGCCGCGATGAATTGGGTGAATTGTTGAGTGGCCAACTCCTGGCCAATGCACAATGTTTCCCTTTGAAGTAGCCGAAAAGACCAGGCCTTGCTGAGCACCTGTTAGAGGGATCTCCTAATTGGATTGCATAATCTTTGAGATCGATTCCCTATAGGTAGAAGCCAAATTCTTGAGTCCGAGTGGGATTCAAACTAGGTGGTGGGTGTGGACGCTGGTGGATTGGTGTCTGATCCAGACAGGGTGACCATATCCGTGTAAGACTCGTGCTACTTTAACTGTTTCCGAGTCTGAGTAGGACCGGAAATTGAAAAACCATTAATTTTCCCGATCAGATCTCCCAGCGCATCCTAAGGATTTGCAGGGTCAGCCTGATCTGCCATGATCTCCATGAGGCGACTTTGGAGCTTGCCGCAGTCGTCCGCCGTGTAGATCTAGGAACCGAAGATGAAAGTTGATCCCGCCAAAAAAATCATGTTGATGATGAGGTCTGTCAAGCTCTCGATCGCGATTTCGCCGGAAGACCCTACCTGGCGCGCCAACTATCAGTGTTTGATGACTAGCAACATGTTATGGGGTTACCCGGGACAGTGATTGGTGGGCTTCGGCGTATGCAGAACTCGGTGGTGAACGCAAAGACAGCGATTTATACTGGTTCAGGCCGCTGAATAGCGTAATACTCTAGTCCCGTTAGGTGTGATGCCTTGCGTTGGGTTGTTACATATGATTGATTGTACAAGGGGATGCACTCATACCTCTCTTTATATAGTCCAGAGGACAAGGCACATTGGTCTAGTCCTAGTCGGCTACGACAGAAGAGTTCTTGTTCTATTGCAGAAGCTAGCTTTCCTAGTAATCTGACTAGGTCGGTCCTTCATGTCTTAAGGACTACACGCCACCTTGTCTCGTATTTTCAAGCAGATTGTGGGCTGGCCCACGCCCATGGCGGGTAGTCAGCCCTGTGGGAAACCCTTAGGATCCTAGTCCATCACACATGCAAGCTTCGAATCTTAATTACTTTAATTAGCTTTGCATGGCTCTTTTTATCAGACGTGGCCACGCTCCAAGCCCAACCAGGAGCCCACTTGCCAAAGGCAGTGGCGAAGCAGGCCAGTCCTGGTGCGGCCGCACCAAGGGTGCAGCCACACCCCACTAGCCACCTCTTGGGACCACCTTTGGCAGGGCGGTTCCATCAATGCTTAGGAAGGCGGTTTTGGTGGGTTACCTAAAATATCACCTTGCAAACCGTCCTACTCAAACTATAAAAGGAAATGGCCACCCCCTCACAAGAATCATCATACACTTGAAGAAAAAGAAGAAGAGCAATCTCCATCTCCACATTAGCCTTTAGCTAGACTAGTATAGGGAGTGAGTGAGGAAGAGTTAGAGGAATCTCGAAGTATCGGCTACCTCTACTTCTTGTACTTGGCGAGCCTTGTACATCGGGTGGACGGAGTACCGGACTTGTCGGCTCCCTCTACATTTGTACCTCAACGATCATCTTGCTACTTGAAGTAAGAAGTTCATGTTTATCTATTGGTATTGAGTTCTTAAGTAAGTCATCTTTGTTCATTATAAGCTTGCGGGTTCGTCGTTTGTCCTTGTCATGAATACTCTAGTAGAGGACTCCTAATAGAGACAGAAGTTCTTGGCCAACGCCAGAGTAGTGACCAATAGCGTAGACATGGTATCTAACCTAAAAGTCACCTTCGTTTGTCTCGTTCCCCACGGTTGAGGGGTAGGTGTCAGGTGGTGATAGCCCTGTCCGTCCCTCATAATCCCCCACGTTCGGGTTCGACGTAGAGCTATAGGACGGTATCGCTTGGCAGACCAGGTGTACGCCGGTGCCCGAAGCAAGTCTTTAGTGACCAAGCTATCTTGTCTTAAGATCTCTGTCCTTAGAAAAACCTCACTACCCGAGCCATCCTTCTTCTTGTTTTCTTAAGAGAACTAGTCAAGAGACCTTTAACACCTCCGAT
>JAHUYU010002171.1:0-18869 GCA_030439765.1 Tripidium arundinaceum | reverse complement strand
GACTCGGCGCAACTCGCCGTGGAGGAGCACGCAGAGGAGGACCAACGCCAGCACGGCGGCGCTGCTGCCACGAGCACTGCCCCTTCCCTGAGCCATGGCGCTCTAGTACTGTCTCTCACACAAAGGAAAGGAGGCTAGCTATAGTGACCCTTCCCTGCAGCTAAAGCTCTCCGTACTGGTTTTAAACGGTGTGCGCGCGTTCGTGCAGTGTTCAGGTACAACGCCAAGGCGCACAACGTGGTGCCCGTGAGCGCGGCGGGGTACAGGTCGTGCAGCGCGCCCAAGGGCGTCAGGGCGCTCACCACCGGCAACGACCGCGTCACGCTGAAGCGCGGCGCCAACTACTTCATCTGCAGCTTCCCAGGCCACTGCCAGGCCGGCATGAAGATCGCCGTCACCGCCGGGTGAGGCGTGAGGCACGGCCGGCCGATCAGCCGGCGGCGACCGCCGCGGCCACGGACGCGGGCTCGATCGGTGGCTAGCTTACTATTAGTTTCCCTCCAAAGTAAAGCACGTAGCTAATTAGACGGTGCATCCCTGTTGTTCAATAATACCGTGTCGTGTCGTCGCGTACTTAACCTGCGTGTTAGTAGTTGTTTGGTGTGTTTGGAGACTGGCACTATAGAGAAGGGTTACAAGTCAGATCGAGTGACTGATGTGTATGCGTGTGTTGATGTGAAGAACAATAAAGGCATACGGCGTTTGTGTGCTCTGTATATATCCTGAATTGAATTGATGTGTGATATATGCTAGTCGTGCTTGTTTGAGCTACAAAAGAATAAGAAAAATATAGGACTCCAGTGTTGGGTGCGAGGACGACGCTACAGATGTCACAAAGGGCAGTGGTGCTGACTGCTGAATCATGAGACAACCTCAGACAGACAAATAACGAAAGAGAATGGCAAAAGGTCATGATAGTAGAGCCCAGCTGTCTAATTATACGAATTATAGTTATCCAAATATGAAACATGCACGTTATAAAAAGGCCCTATGCTCTTACAATTACAGCTTAAAAGGCTGCACGGATTCAAACAAGTTCTAAACCGACTCATTTGAATCTCGTAGAGCCAATTTGGATCAACTAAACTTTTAGCTAATATAACAAGGAGCCAATTAATACTCCCTCCATCCATTAATATAAGCCAAAAGTTAGATTTGAATCCAGTTGGTTGTTACCCGGAGCAGGCGGCTCGCCCTGTACAGCATTGCCCATGCCCGCTTCCAAGCGTGGGGAAGTGCTTCTCCTGTGAAGGATGGGCGGCCTAAGGGGGACGTCTTGGTGTTCAGTGCATGCATCCAAGGCGAGCTACGACGACATCTATGGTGAGGCGTTCAAGCCCAACCATGCCAGGGCAATCAAAGAGTTGTTTACATCTTTTCGCAAAAAAAAAGAGTTGTTTACATCGAAGGGGAACGAACGCTGAGGAGTGCATGGATCTGCACGGAGCGGCCGTGGCATGCGCTTGAGTCGCGACGTCATATATCCCACTATGGATAACATCATCATTTCCTTAGGTTGCTTATTTGGCGAGTAATACGATTGGGAGCGTGTAAGGTCAACCCTAGAGCATTTATTTGGGCTCTAGGATGCATTTGTTGTGGCAACACGTTGTAAAACTCAGCTTTCTACCTTAATGCAATGAGACGGAAATCTTTTGTATATTCACAAAAAAATAAAAAAAAACTTGAGTATAAGGGTGCGTTTGACGTGAGGATCAGTTTCGTTTCTCACGTGAAACACTAGAATCTGTGCCAAAAATTTTTTGCCGATTCATTTTTAGGAGAAACGGCTAGAACCGTTCCACGATTTTTGCCTACGCTAGTGAAACGGTTGGAACCCAGTTTCGTCCGATTGGGTTCCCAACCTGTCCTCTACACTTAATGCTTGTATTTTTCAATTCATTATTTTGAAGTGTAAAAAAATAAAACGAGTTGTATTAAGTTTTGCGCCCACAAAAAGTTCTAACATTTTTTGAAGTATATTTTCATTTATATATTTTTTTAATGGGAAAAATAATTTTATGTGGATCAGAATCCAGTCTAACCGCCAAACGGTTTCGCAAAGTGATTCTGATTCATCACCTAAAATGTTTCTCAAGAGAATTTGGAACTAAAATGTATCTGCGAGAATCCAAAACCCTACCAAACACACTATAAGTTACGAACCATACAGTTTGAAAACGAATTTGAGTATAAGTTATTATGAACCATACGGTTTGAATGAATAGGATTTTTTGTTTCAACATTTTTCTATTAGCTCTAACAAATCAAAGAGGATCTTATAATACCAATATCAACGACCCCAATCACACTTATGCGTTCGTGCTGCCCAAACCCAAGGCAAGCTTTAATTTGCCCAACGGCGGCTACAACACAGCACTCGATCGATCCCCGAACCAAGGGATGGATGGATGATGTGATGTGCCGGCTCAGTAACCAACTTGGCTCATCAGTCATCAAGAAACGTCCGTCTTTGACCCAGTTGGCGGCCGGGTTGGCGCTGCACGCTCTTTGAACTGGTCCCTCAGTGGCCGATAAACCGACTCCGAAATGGCCACACACCAAACGCCGGCCTCCGGGCTCCGGCAGACAGCGAAGTAGCCCCGCGGCCTCTTGCCCCCGCATCCACAGCTGGTGTTCCCATCTCGGGGTCTCGGCGGTGCCCACTCGTCGCTTTCATTCCGCTCGCCGCTGAGCGCTGACTCGCTTCGCACACACGCCCCGCCGGTCAGGTCTCCTCCTGGTCCAAAAGTTATGGCGTCTGGCCATTCTTCCTTGCGCAGTAGCCAGTAGGAGTAGTAAATTCTTTCTAGAAAGGATACCGCCACGAAATAATTCGTTTGCGAATTGCGACTGCCAGTGCGAGCTTCCACACCATGGCAGCACTGGCAGCTCGCCATGGGGGCCGTGGTGCGCCACTTCTCTCCCATAGCCACCGCCGCTGGTCCTCAAGAAAGTTCGCCACGCCACTACCGGACACAGGTACTTTGCCGAGTGCCTCGGGCACTCGGCAAGCCCATATTGCACTCGGCAAATAATTTGCCGAGTGTCGCTTTTGGCAAAACGCGCTCGGTAAATTTTTTGTCGGCAAAGCTCCCTTTGCCGAGTGCCTTTTATCGGGCACTCGGCAAGCCGACACTCGGTAAAAAAAAGCCAACTGACGGTGTAGTGAAACAGCGACGGAGAGTTTGCCGAGTGCCTGACGACAGGGCACTCGGCAAAGATTAAAATAATTTTTTAAGAAAAACTCTTTGCCGAGTGTAGGCGCTCGGCAAACCTTTAATTTTTTTTTATTAAAATCAATATTTGCCAAGTGTCAACTGACCAGGCACTCGACAAACCTTTAATTTTTTTTTATTAAAATCAATATTTGCCGAGTGTCAACTGAACCGGGCACTCGGCAAACTTTAAAATTTTTTTTAAAAAAACTCTTTGCCGAGTGTCGGCACTCGGCAAAACTTTAAATTTTATTTATTAAAAACAATATTTGCCGAGTGTCAACGACCAGGCACTCGGCAAAATATTTAAAATATTTTTTTTGATTTTATTTGCCGAGCGTCTGAATATTTGACGAGTGCTATGTCTCAGGCACTCGGCAAAATGGCTGCCTTTGCCGAGTGATATGGTCATGGCACTCGGCAAAGCGGCCAGAAATTATCTTTTTCATTTATTTTTTACATTTCATCCAAACAAACAGAAGATATATATCATATACATCATCAACATCACATACATCACCAACATCACATATATATAATCAACATCACATATATATCACAACCCTACTTGAAACCTAGTAATATATGGTATATGTTCATCTTGTCTCACACATGCAATTTCTTCTCTTTTGTGCAGAATCAATCGGCGGCATCCAATGATCCTCGTACTTCACCAAATCTTTCACCGAATCAGTCTGGATGGCCAGGTTGGTGATGCTACTTGTGGGACGTGATGTTTATGTTATACTGTGGTGTTGGTGACGGTACTTGTGAACTTATTTGTTAGACATGTGAACTTAATTGGCTAGTACTTGGATTATTTGTGATATATTGTGAGACATGTTGACTTTGTGATATATTTGTGATGGTTGTGATATATATGTGATGTTGATTATATATATGTGATGTTGGTGATGTATGTGATGTTGATGATGTATATGATATATATCTTCTGTTTGTTTGGATGAAATGGTAAAAAAATAAATGAAAAAGATAATTTCTGGCCGCTTTGCCGAGTGCCATGACCATATCACTCGGCAAAGGCAGCCATTTTGCCGAGTGCCTGAGACATAGCACTCGTCAAATATTCAGACGCTCGGCAAATAAAATCAAAAAAAATATTTTAAATATTTTGCCGAGTGCCTGGTCGTTGACACTCGGCAAATATTGTTTTTAATAAATAAAATTTAAAGTTTTGCCGAGTGCCGACACTCGGCAAAGAGTTTTTTTAAAAAAATTTTAAAGTTTGCCGAGTGCCCGGTCAGTTGACACTCGGCAAATATTGATTTTAATAAAAAAAAATTAAAGGTTTGTCGAGTGCCTGGTCAGTTGACACTTGGCAAATATTGATTTTAATAAAAAAAAATTAAAGGTTTGCCGAGCGCCTACACTCGGCAAAGAGTTTTTCTTAAAAAATTATTTTAATCTTTGCCGAGTGCCCTGTCGTCAGGCACTCGGCAAACTCTCCGTCGCTGTTTCACTACACCGTCAGTTGGCTTTTTTTACCGAGTGTCGGCTTGCCGAGTGCCCGATAAAAGGCACTCGGCAAAGGGAGCTTTGCCGACAAAAAATTTACCGAGCGCGTTTTGCCAAAAGCGACACTCGGCAAATTATTTGCCGAGTGCAATATGGGCTTGCCGAGTGCCCGAGGCACTCGGCAAAGTACCTGTGTCCGGTAGTGGCGTGGCGAACTTTCTTGAGGACCAGCGGCGGTGGCTATGGGAGAGAAGTGGCGCACCACGGCCCCCATGGCGAGCTGCCAGTGCTGCCATGGTGTGGAAGCTCGCACTGGCAGTCGCAATTCGCAAACGAATTATTTCGTGGCGGTATCCTTTCTAGAAAGAATTTACTACTCCTACTGGCTACTGCGCAAGGAAGAATGGCCAGACGCCATAACTTTTGGACCAGGAGGAGACCTGACCGGCGGGGCGTGTGTGCGAAGCGAGTCAGCGCTCAGCGGCGAGCGGAATGAAAGCGACGAGTGGGCACCGCCGAGACCCCGAGATGGGAACACCAGCTGTGGATGCGGGGGCAAGAGGCCGCGGGGCTACTTCGCTGTCTGCCGGAGCCCGGAGGCCGGCGTTTGGTGTGTGGCCATTTCGGAGTCGGTTTATCGGCCACTGAGGGACCAGTTCAAAGAGCGTGCAGCGCCAACCCGGCCGCCAACTGGGTCAAAGACGGACGTTTCTTGATGACTGATGAGCCAAGTTGGTTACTGAGCCGGCACATCACATCATCCATCCATCCCTTGGTTCGGGGATCGATCGAGTGCTGTGTTGTAGCCGCCGTTGGGCAAATTAAAGCTTGCCTTGGGTTTGGGCAGCACGAACGCATAAGTGTGATTGGGGTCGTTGATATTGGTATTATAAGATCCTCTTTGATTTGTTAGAGCTAATAGAAAAATGTTGAAACAAAAAATCCTATTCATTCAAACCGTATGGTTCATAATAACTTATACTCAAATTCGTTTTCAAACTGTATGGTTCGTAACTTATAGTGTGTTTGGTAGGGTTTTGGATTCTCGCAGATACATTTTAGTTCCAAATTCTCTTGAGAAACATTTTAGGTGATGAATCAGAATCACTTTGCGAAACCGTTTGGCGGTTAGACTGGATTCTGATCCACATAAAATTATTTTTCCCATTAAAAAAATATATAAATGAAAATATACTTCAAAAAATGTTAGAACTTTTTGTGGGCGCAAAACTTAATACAACTCGTTTTATTTTTTTACACTTCAAAATAATGAATTGAAAAATACAAGCATTAAGTGTAGAGGACAGGTTGGGAACCCAATCGGACGAAACTGGGTTCCAACCGTTTCACTAGCGTAGGCAAAAATCGTGGAACGGTTCTAGCCGTTTCTCCTAAAAATGAATCGGCAAAAAATTTTTGGCACAGATTCTAGTGTTTCACGTGAGAAACGAAACTGATCCTCACGTCAAACGCACCCTTATACTCAAGTTTTTTTTTATTTTTTTGTGAATATACAAAAGATTTCCGTCTCATTGCATTAAGGTAGAAAGCTGAGTTTTACAACGTGTTGCCACAACAAATGCATCCTAGAGCCCAAATAAATGCTCTAGGGTTGACCTTACACGCTCCCAATCGTATTACTCGCCAAATAAGCAACCTAAGGAAATGATGATGTTATCCATAGTGGGATATATGACGTCGCGACTCAAGCGCATGCCACGGCCGCTCCGTGCAGATCCATGCACTCCTCAGCGTTCGTTCCCCTTCGATGTAAACAACTCTTTTTTTTTGCGAAAAGATGTAAACAACTCTTTGATTGCCCTGGCATGGTTGGGCTTGAACGCCTCACCATAGATGTCGTCGTAGCTCGCCTTGGATGCATGCACTGAACACCAAGACGTCCCCCTTAGGCCGCCCATCCTTCACAGGAGAAGCACTTCCCCACGCTTGGAAGCGGGCATGGGCAATGCTGTACAGGGCGAGCCGCCTGCTCCGGGTAACAACCAACTGGATTCAAATCTAACTTTTGGCTTATATTAATGGATGGAGGGAGTATTAATTGGCTCCTTGTTATATTAGCTAAAAGTTTAGTTGATCCAAATTGGCTCTACGAGATTCAAATGAGTCGGTTTAGAACTTGTTTGAATCCGTGCAGCCTTTTAAGCTGTAATTGTAAGAGCATAGGGCCTTTTTATAACGTGCATGTTTCATATTTGGATAACTATAATTCGTATAATTAGACAGCTGGGCTCTACTATCATGACCTTTTGCCATTCTCTTTCGTTATTTGTCTGTCTGAGGTTGTCTCATGATTCAGCAGTCAGCACCACTGCCCTTTGTGACATCTGTAGCGTCGTCCTCGCACCCAACACTGGAGTCCTATATTTTTCTTATTCTTTTGTAGCTCAAACAAGCACGACTAGCATATATCACACATCAATTCAATTCAGGATATATACAGAGCACACAAACGCCGTATGCCTTTATTGTTCTTCACATCAACACACGCATACACATCAGTCACTCGATCTGACTTGTAACCCTTCTCTATAGTGCCAGTCTCCAAACACACCAAACAACTACTAACACGCAGGTTAAGTACGCGACGACACGACACGGTATTATTGAACAACAGGGATGCACCGTCTAATTAGCTACGTGCTTTACTTTGGAGGGAAACTAATAGTAAGCTAGCCACCGATCGAGCCCGCGTCCGTGGCCGCGGCGGTCGCCGCCGGCTGATCGGCCGGCCGTGCCTCACGCCTCACCCGGCGGTGACGGCGATCTTCATGCCGGCCTGGCAGTGGCCTGGGAAGCTGCAGATGAAGTAGTTGGCGCCGCGCTTCAGCGTGACGCGGTCGTTGCCGGTGGTGAGCGCCCTGACGCCCTTGGGCGCGCTGCACGACCTGTACCCCCGCCGCGCTCACGGGCACCACGTTGTGCGCCTTGGCGTTGTACCTGAACACTGCACGAACGCGCGCACACCGTTAAAACCAGTAAGGAGAGATTAAGCTGAGGCACTGACCGAGAACGTCGCCGATAACATGAATAGAGAGCCAGCTAGTAGCACGGACCGAGCACGTCGCCGGCGCGGAAGCGCTTGCCCCTTGGGCCAGTTGGCGGTGTTGAAGCTCCACCCGCCGCGGTCGCCGACCGTGTACACCGCCGACTCGGCGAACTCGCCGTGGAGGAGCACGCAGAGGAGGACCAACGCCAGCACGGCGGCGCTGCTGCCACGAGCACTGCCCCTTCCCTGAGCCATGGCGCTCTAGTACTGTCTCTCACACAAAGGGAAAGGAGGCTAGCTATAGTGACCCTTCCCTGAGCCAAACGCTCTAGTACTGGTTTTAACGGGTGTGCGCGCGTTCGTGCAGTGTTCAGGTACAACGCCAAGGCGCACAACGTGGTGCCCGTGAGCGCGGCGGGGTACAGGTCGTGCAGCGCGCCCAAGGGCGTCAGGGCGCTCACCACCGGCAACGACCGCGTCACGCTGAAGCGCGGCGCCAACTACTTCATCTGCAGCTTCCCAGGCCACTGCCAGGCCGGCATGAAGATCGCCGTCACCGCCGGGTGAGGCGTGAGGCACGGCCGGCCGATCAGCCGGCGGCGACCGCGGCGGGTGGAGCTTCAACACCGCCAACTGGCCCAAGGGCAAGCGCTTCCGCGCCGGCGACGTGCTCGGTCCGTGCTACTAGCTGGCTCTCTATTCATGTTATCGGCGACGTTCTCGGTCAGTGCCTCAGCTTAATCTCTCCTTACTGGTTTTAACGGTGTGCGCGCGTTCGTGCAGTGTTCAGGTACAACGCCAAGGCGCACAACGTGGTGCCCGTGAGCGCGGCGGGGGTACAGGTCGTGCAGCGCGCCCAAGGGCGTCAGGGCGCTCACCACCGGCAACGACCGCGTCACGCTGAAGCGCGGCGCCAACTACTTCATCTGCAGCTTCCCAGGCCACTGCCAGGCCGGCATGAAGATCGCCGTCACCGCCGGGTGAGGCGTGAGGCACGGCCGGCCGATCAGCCGGCGGCGACCGCCGCGGCCACGGACGCGGGCTCGATCGGTGGCTAGCTTACTATTAGTTTCCCTCCAAAGTAAAGCACGTAGCTAATTAGACGGTGCATCCCTGTTGTTCAATAATACCGTGTCGTGTCGTCGCGTACTTAACCTGCGTGTTAGTAGTTGTTTGGTGTGTTTGGAGACTGGCACTATAGAGAAGGGTTACAAGTCAGATCGAGTGACTGATGTGTATGCGTGTGTTGATGTGAAGAACAATAAAGGCATACGGCGTTTGTGTGCTCTGTATATATCCTGAATTGAATTGATGTGTGATATATGCTAGTCGTGCTTGTTTGAGCTACAAAAGAATAAGAAAAATATAGGACTCCAGTGTTGGGTGCGAGGACGACGCTACAGATGTCACAAAGGGCAGTGGTGCTGACTGCTGAATCATGAGACAACCTCAGACAGACAAATAACGAAAGAGAATGGCAAAAGGTCATGATAGTAGAGCCCAGCTGTCTAATTATACGAATTATAGTTATCCAAATATGAAACATGCACGTTATAAAAAAGGCCCTATGCTCTTACAATTACAGCTTAAAAGGCTGCACGGATTCAAACAAGTTCTAAACCGACTCATTTGAATCTCGTAGAGCCAATTTGGATCAACTAAACTTTTAGCTAATATAACAAGGAGCCAATTAATACTCCCTCCATCCATTAATATAAGCCAAAAGTTAGATTTGAATCCAGTTGGTTGTTACCCGGAGCAGGCGGCTCGCCCTGTACAGCATTGCCCATGCCCGCTTCCAAGCGTGGGGAAGTGCTTCTCCTGTGAAGGATGGGCGGCCTAAGGGGGACGTCTTGGTGTTCAGTGCATGCATCCAAGGCGAGCTACGACGACATCTATGGTGAGGCGTTCAAGCCCAACCATGCCAGGGCAATCAAAGAGTTGTTTACATCTTTTCGCAAAAAAAAAGAGTTGTTTACATCGAAGGGGAACGAACGCTGAGGAGTGCATGGATCTGCACGGAGCGGCCGTGGCATGCGCTTGAGTCGCGACGTCATATATCCCACTATGGATAACATCATCATTTCCTTAGGTTGCTTATTTGGCGAGTAATACGATTGGGAGCGTGTAAGGTCAACCCTAGAGCATTTATTTGGGCTCTAGGATGCATTTGTTGTGGCAACACGTTGTAAAACTCAGCTTTCTACCTTAATGCAATGAGACGGAAATCTTTTGTATATTCACAAAAAAATAAAAAAAAACTTGAGTATAAGGGTGCGTTTGACGTGAGGATCAGTTTCGTTTCTCACGTGAAACACTAGAATCTGTGCCAAAAATTTTTTGCCGATTCATTTTTAGGAGAAACGGCTAGAACCGTTCCACGATTTTTGCCTACGCTAGTGAAACGGTTGGAACCCAGTTTCGTCCGATTGGGTTCCCAACCTGTCCTCTACACTTAATGCTTGTATTTTTCAATTCATTATTTTGAAGTGTAAAAAAATAAAACGAGTTGTATTAAGTTTTGCGCCCACAAAAAGTTCTAACATTTTTTGAAGTATATTTTCATTTATATATTTTTTTAATGGGAAAAATAATTTTATGTGGATCAGAATCCAGTCTAACCGCCAAACGGTTTCGCAAAGTGATTCTGATTCATCACCTAAAATGTTTCTCAAGAGAATTTGGAACTAAAATGTATCTGCGAGAATCCAAAACCCTACCAAACACACTATAAGTTACGAACCATACAGTTTGAAAACGAATTTGAGTATAAGTTATTATGAACCATACGGTTTGAATGAATAGGATTTTTTGTTTCAACATTTTTCTATTAGCTCTAACAAATCAAAGAGGATCTTATAATACCAATATCAACGACCCCAATCACACTTATGCGTTCGTGCTGCCCAAACCCAAGGCAAGCTTTAATTTGCCCAACGGCGGCTACAACACAGCACTCGATCGATCCCCGAACCAAGGGATGGATGGATGATGTGATGTGCCGGCTCAGTAACCAACTTGGCTCATCAGTCATCAAGAAACGTCCGTCTTTGACCCAGTTGGCGGCCGGGTTGGCGCTGCACGCTCTTTGAACTGGTCCCTCAGTGGCCGATAAACCGACTCCGAAATGGCCACACACCAAACGCCGGCCTCCGGGCTCCGGCAGACAGCGAAGTAGCCCCGCGGCCTCTTGCCCCCGCATCCACAGCTGGTGTTCCCATCTCGGGGTCTCGGCGGTGCCCACTCGTCGCTTTCATTCCGCTCGCCGCTGAGCGCTGACTCGCTTCGCACACACGCCCCGCCGGTCAGGTCTCCTCCTGGTCCAAAAGTTATGGCGTCTGGCCATTCTTCCTTGCGCAGTAGCCAGTAGGAGTAGTAAATTCTTTCTAGAAAGGATACCGCCACGAAATAATTCGTTTGCGAATTGCGACTGCCAGTGCGAGCTTCCACACCATGGCAGCACTGGCAGCTCGCCATGGGGGCCGTGGTGCGCCACTTCTCTCCCATAGCCACCGCCGCTGGTCCTCAAGAAAGTTCGCCACGCCACTACCGGACACAGGTACTTTGCCGAGTGCCTCGGGCACTCGGCAAGCCCATATTGCACTCGGCAAATAATTTGCCGAGTGTCGCTTTTGGCAAAACGCGCTCGGTAAATTTTTTGTCGGCAAAGCTCCCTTTGCCGAGTGCCTTTTATCGGGCACTCGGCAAGCCGACACTCGGTAAAAAAAAGCCAACTGACGGTGTAGTGAAACAGCGACGGAGAGTTTGCCGAGTGCCTGACGACAGGGCACTCGGCAAAGATTAAAATAATTTTTTAAGAAAAACTCTTTGCCGAGTGTAGGCGCTCGGCAAACCTTTAATTTTTTTTTATTAAAATCAATATTTGCCAAGTGTCAACTGACCAGGCACTCGACAAACCTTTAATTTTTTTTTATTAAAATCAATATTTGCCGAGTGTCAACTGACCGGGCACTCGGCAAACTTTAAAATTTTTTTTAAAAAAACTCTTTGCCGAGTGTCGGCACTCGGCAAAACTTTAAATTTTATTTATTAAAAACAATATTTGCCGAGTGTCAACGACCAGGCACTCGGCAAAATATTTAAAATATTTTTTTTGATTTTATTTGCCGAGCGTCTGAATATTTGACGAGTGCTATGTCTCAGGCACTCGGCAAAATGGCTGCCTTTGCCGAGTGATATGGTCATGGCACTCGGCAAAGCGGCCAGAAATTATCTTTTTCATTTATTTTTTACATTTCATCCAAACAAACAGAAGATATATATCATATACATCATCAACATCACATACATCACCAACATCACATATATATAATCAACATCACATATATATCACAACCATCACAAATATATCACAAAGTCAACATGTCTCACAATATATCACAAATAATCCAAGTACTAGCCAATTAAGTTCACATGTCTAACAAATAAGTTCACAAGTACCGTCACCAACACCACAGTATAACATAAACATCACGTCCCACAAGTAGCATCACCAACCTGGCCATCCAGACTGATTCGGTGAAAGATTTGGTGAAGTACGAGGATCATTGGATGCCGCCGATTGATTCTGCACAAAAGAGAAGAAATTGCATGTGTGAGACAAGATGAACATATACCATATATTACTAGGTTTCAAGTAGGGTTGTGGTTTGACGCTAAGCATGAACATATAAACTAAAACGTGCATACTCACAGGAGTAGAAAACTGATGAGGTGGAGGTGGAGGTGGAGGTGGAGCGAAAAGCCCAGGTGGCGGAGTTACACCCGCTGCGGCACCAAGAGTCTGCATGAACTGAAGAATCTCCGCCATCTTGTCCTGCTGGGCCTGCCGATAGGCCTCCATCTCCTCCATCCTCTGCCGATCGGCCTCCATCCTCGCCTGCATTGCCTCCCGCATCATCCTCTCTTGTTCCAGCTGGGCCTATAATATTTCACCCCAATGTTACAATAATGCAAAGAAAAGGTATGCAATAATCGATGAACGACGAATAAAACAGGAATAACCTGGAGTGCCTCCATCCGGTGGTGTGACGTGTCCTGACGAGGTCGTATGGCCGGGCTCGCGCTCGTGCTGCTCGCTCGAATCTGGGAGAGACTGGGAGTAGCGACCGGGTCGATTGCGCCGTCGCCAATCCAGTACCGCCCATGCTTCTTGCCTCCTCCCACCCGGATGATGGGTCTGAGGCGTACAGCAACGCGACCGTCTACAGCCGCCTCAGTGATTACACTGAGATGGCAAGGGAGGTCCACGGGCCAGAGTATGATCCGAGCACCCAGGACCTTGACGGCGAAGTCGTCATGAGGGTGGGAGGAGGCAAG
Organism: Tripidium arundinaceum; assembly: GCA_030439765.1. NCBI lineage: Eukaryota > Viridiplantae > Streptophyta > Magnoliopsida > Poales > Poaceae > Tripidium > Tripidium arundinaceum. The sequence continues at coordinate 5,828 of JAHUYU010002171.1, read as the reverse complement.
AAGCATGGGCGGTACTGGATTGGCGACGGCGCAATCGACCCGGTCGCTACTCCCAGTCTCTCCCAGATTCGAGCGAGCAGCACGAGCGCGAGCCCGGCCATACGACCTCGTCAGGACACGTCACACCACCGGATGGAGGCACTCCAGGTTATTCCTGTTTTATTCGTCGTTCATCGATTATTGCATACCTTTTCTTTGCATTATTGTAACATTGGGGTGAAATATTATAGGCCCAGCTGGAACAAGAGAGGATGATGCGGGAGGCAATGCAGGCGAGGATGGAGGCCGATCGGCAGAGGATGGAGGAGATGGAGGCCTATCGGCAGGCCCAGCAGGACAAGATGGCGGAGATTCTTCAGTTCATGCAGACTCTTGGTGCCGCAGCGGGTGTAACTCCGCCACCTGGGCTTTTCGCTCCACCTCCACCTCCACCTCCACCTCATCAGTTTTCTACTCCTGTGAGTATGCACGTTTTAGTTTATATGTTCATGCTTAGCGTCAAACCACAACCCTACTTGAAACCTAGTAATATATGGTATATGTTCATCTTGTCTCACACATGCAATTTCTTCTCTTTTGTGCAGAATCAATCGGCGGCATCCAATGATCCTCGTACTTCACCAAATCTTTCACCGAATCAGTCTGGATGGCCAGGTTGGTGATGCTACTTGTGGGACGTGATGTTTATGTTATACTGTGGTGTTGGTGACGGTACTTGTGAACTTATTTGTTAGACATGTGAACTTAATTGGCTAGTACTTGGATTATTTGTGATATATTGTGAGACATGTTGACTTTGTGATATATTTGTGATGGTTGTGATATATATGTGATGTTGATTATATATATGTGATGTTGGTGATGTATGTGATGTTGATGATGTATATGATATATATCTTCTGTTTGTTTGGATGAAATGTAAAAAATAAATGAAAAAGATAATTTCTGGCCGCTTTGCCGAGTGCCATGACCATATCACTCGGCAAAGGCAGCCATTTTGCCGAGTGCCTGAGACATAGCACTCGTCAAATATTCAGACGCTCGGCAAATAAAATCAAAAAAAATATTTTAAATATTTTGCCGAGTGCCTGGTCGTTGACACTCGGCAAATATTGTTTTTAATAAATAAAATTTAAAGTTTTGCCGAGTGCCGACACTCGGCAAAGAGTTTTTTTAAAAAAAATTTTAAAGTTTGCCGAGTGCCCGGTCAGTTGACACTCGGCAAATATTGATTTTAATAAAAAAAAATTAAGGTTTGTCGAGTGCCTGGTCAGTTGACACTTGGCAAATATTGATTTTAATAAAAAAAAATTAAGGTTTGCCGAGCGCCTACACTCGGCAAAGAGTTTTTCTTAAAAAATTATTTTAATCTTTGCCGAGTGCCCTGTCGTCAGGCACTCGGCAAACTCTCCGTCGCTGTTTCACTACACCGTCAGTTGGCTTTTTTTTACCGAGTGTCGGCTTGCCGAGTGCCCGATAAAAGGCACTCGGCAAAGGGAGCTTTGCCGACAAAAAATTTACCGAGCGCGTTTTGCCAAAAGCGACACTCGGCAAATTATTTGCCGAGTGCAATATGGGCTTGCCGAGTGCCCGAGGCACTCGGCAAAGTACCTGTGTCCGGTAGTGGCGTGGCGAACTTTCTTGAGGACCAGCGGCGGTGGCTATGGGAGAGAAGTGGCGCACCACGGCCCCCATGGCGAGCTGCCAGTGCTGCCATGGTGTGGAAGCTCGCACTGGCAGTCGCAATTCGCAAACGAATTATTTCGTGGCGGTATCCTTTCTAGAAAGAATTTACTACTCCTACTGGCTACTGCGCAAGGAAGAATGGCCAGACGCCATAACTTTTGGACCAGGAGGAGACCTGACCGGCGGGGCGTGTGTGCGAAGCGAGTCAGCGCTCAGCGGCGAGCGGAATGAAAGCGACGAGTGGGCACCGCCGAGACCCCGAGATGGGAACACCAGCTGTGGATGCGGGGGCAAGAGGCCGCGGGGCTACTTCGCTGTCTGCCGGAGCCCGGAGGCCGGCGTTTGGTGTGTGGCCATTTCGGAGTCGGTTTATCGGCCACTGAGGGACCAGTTCAAAGAGCGTGCAGCGCCAACCCGGCCGCCAACTGGGTCAAAGACGGACGTTTCTTGATGACTGATGAGCCAAGTTGGTTACTGAGCCGGCACATCACATCATCCATCCATCCCTTGGTTCGGGGATCGATCGAGTGCTGTGTTGTAGCCGCCGTTGGGCAAATTAAAGCTTGCCTTGGGTTTGGGCAGCACGAACGCATAAGTGTGATTGGGGTCGTTGATATTGGTATTATAAGATCCTCTTTGATTTGTTAGAGCTAATAGAAAAATGTTGAAACAAAAAATCCTATTCATTCAAACCGTATGGTTCATAATAACTTATACTCAAATTCGTTTTCAAACTGTATGGTTCGTAACTTATAGTGTGTTTGGTAGGGTTTTGGATTCTCGCAGATACATTTTAGTTCCAAATTCTCTTGAGAAACATTTTAGGTGATGAATCAGAATCACTTTGCGAAACCGTTTGGCGGTTAGACTGGATTCTGATCCACATAAAATTATTTTTCCCATTAAAAAAATATATAAATGAAAATATACTTCAAAAAATGTTAGAACTTTTTGTGGGCGCAAAACTTAATACAACTCGTTTTATTTTTTTACACTTCAAAATAATGAATTGAAAAATACAAGCATTAAGTGTAGAGGACAGGTTGGGAACCCAATCGGACGAAACTGGGTTCCAACCGTTTCACTAGCGTAGGCAAAAATCGTGGAACGGTTCTAGCCGTTTCTCCTAAAAATGAATCGGCAAAAAATTTTTGGCACAGATTCTAGTGTTTCACGTGAGAAACGAAACTGATCCTCACGTCAAACGCACCCTTATACTCAAGTTTTTTTTTATTTTTTTGTGAATATACAAAAGATTTCCGTCTCATTGCATTAAGGTAGAAAGCTGAGTTTTACAACGTGTTGCCACAACAAATGCATCCTAGAGCCCAAATAAATGCTCTAGGGTTGACCTTACACGCTCCCAATCGTATTACTCGCCAAATAAGCAACCTAAGGAAATGATGATGTTATCCATAGTGGGATATATGACGTCGCGACTCAAGCGCATGCCACGGCCGCTCCGTGCAGATCCATGCACTCCTCAGCGTTCGTTCCCCTTCGATGTAAACAACTCTTTTTTTTGCGAAAAGATGTAAACAACTCTTTGATTGCCCTGGCATGGTTGGGCTTGAACGCCTCACCATAGATGTCGTCGTAGCTCGCCTTGGATGCATGCACTGAACACCAAGACGTCCCCCTTAGGCCGCCCATCCTTCACAGGAGAAGCACTTCCCCACGCTTGGAAGCGGGCATGGGCAATGCTGTACAGGGCGAGCCGCCTGCTCCGGGTAACAACCAACTGGATTCAAATCTAACTTTTGGCTTATATTAATGGATGGAGGGAGTATTAATTGGCTCCTTGTTATATTAGCTAAAAGTTTAGTTGATCCAAATTGGCTCTACGAGATTCAAATGAGTCGGTTTAGAACTTGTTTGAATCCGTGCAGCCTTTTAAGCTGTAATTGTAAGAGCATAGGGCCTTTTTATAACGTGCATGTTTCATATTTGGATAACTATAATTCGTATAATTAGACAGCTGGGCTCTACTATCATGACCTTTTGCCATTCTCTTCGTTATTTGTCTGTCTGAGGTTGTCTCATGATTCAGCAGTCAGCACCACTGCCCTTTGTGACATCTGTAGCGTCGTCCTCACACCCAACACTGGAGTCCTATATTTTTCTTATTCTTTTGTAGCTCAAACAAGCACGACTAGCATATATCACACATCAATTCAATTCAGGATATATACAGAGCACACAAACGCCGTATGCCTTTATTGTTCTTCACATCAACACACGCATACACATCAGTCACTCGATCTGACTTGTAACCCTTCTCTATAGTGCCAGTCTCCAAACACACCAAACAACTACTAACACGCAGGTTAAGTACGCGACGACACGACACGGTATTATTGAACAACAGGGATGCACCGTCTAATTAGCTACGTGCTTTACTTTGGAGGGAAACTAATAGTAAGCTAGCCACCGATCGAGCCCGCGTCCGTGGCCGCGGCGGTCGCCGCCGGCTGATCGGCCGGCCGTGCCTCACGCCTCACCCGGCGGTGACGGCGATCTTCATGCCGGCCTGGCAGTGGCCTGGGAAGCTGCAGATGAAGTAGTTGGCGCCGCGCTTCAGCGTGACGCGGTCGTTGCCGGTGGTGAGCGCCCTGACGCCCTTGGGCGCGCTGCACGACCTGTACCCCGCCGCGCTCACGGGCACCACGTTGTGCGCCTTGGCGTTGTACCTGAACACTGCACGAACGCGCGCACACCGTTAAAACCAGTAAGGAGAGATTAAGCTGAGGCACTGACCGAGAACGTCGCCGATAACATGAATAGAGAGCCAGCTAGTAGCACGGACCGAGCACGTCGCCGGCGCGGAAGCGCTTGCCCTTGGGCCAGTTGGCGGTGTTGAAGCTCCACCCGCCGCGGTCGCCGACCGTGTACACCGCCGACTCGGCGAACTCGCCGTGGAGGAGCACGCAGAGGAGGACCAACGCCAGCACGGCGGCGCTGCTGCCACGAGCACTGCCCCTTCCCTGAGCCATGGCGCTCTAGTACTGTCTCTCACACAAAGGGAAAGGAGGCTAGCTATAGTGACCCTTCCCTGAGCCAAACGCTCTAGTACTGTCTCTCACACAAAGGCTTGGAGCGAAGTGACGAGAGTGAGTGAGTTGAGCTGTAGTGCTCAGTGCACCAAGAACCCCTTTTTATAGGCAATCCCGGCACACGCCAATAATCGAACTCGTGGGCTCGTGGCAAGTGTATAGTGACCACGACACGGTCAAATGGCCCAGGGGCAAGAACTCACGCCGTGTGAACTACGCTGAAACGCTACTGAACACTGTTGTTCTGCTAGCTTAGCTGCTAGCCCGTGCGTAAGAGGCTCCGGAGCCACCGGCGGTGTCCAGGGGAAGTGGCGCCCCAGAGTCACACAGGGCAGTGGTGCTGACTGCTGAATCATGAGACAACCTCAGACAGACAAATAACGAAAGAGAATGGCAAAAGGTCATGATAGTAGAGCCCAGCTGTCTAATTATACGAATTATAGTTATCCAAATATGAAACATGCACGTTATAAAAAGGCCCTATGCTCTTACAATTACAGCTTAAAAGGCTGCACGGATTCAAACAAGTTCTAAACCGACTCATTTGAATCTCGTAGAGCCAATTTGGATCAACTAAACTTTTAGCTAATATAACAAGGAGCCAATTAATACTCCCTCCATCCATTAATATAAGCCAAAAGTTAGATTTGAATCCAGTTGGTTGTTACCCGGAGCAGGCGGCTCGCCCTGTACAGCATTGCCCATGCCCGCTTCCAAGCGTGGGGAAGTGCTTCTCCTGTGAAGGATGGGCGGCCTAAGGGGGACGTCTTGGTGTTCAGTGCATGCATCCAAGGCGAGCTACGACGACATCTATGGTGAGGCGTTCAAGCCCAACCATGCCAGGGCAATCAAAGAGTTGTTTACATCTTTTCGCAAAAAAAAAGAGTTGTTTACATCGAAGGGGAACGAACGCTGAGGAGTGCATGGATCTGCACGGAGCGGCCGTGGCATGCGCTTGAGTCGCGACGTCATATATCCCACTATGGATAACATCATCATTTCCTTAGGTTGCTTATTTGGCGAGTAATACGATTGGGAGCGTGTAAGGTCAACCCTAGAGCATTTATTTGGGCTCTAGGATGCATTTGT
>JAHUYU010001526.1:0-20591 GCA_030439765.1 Tripidium arundinaceum | reverse complement strand
CACAGATGAGGAGCTGATCAAGACCACATGACGATCAATTGTGTTGGAGGAGGTGAGCCAATTCTGGCTAAGGGTGTTGCATCGATGGAGCTTACTATTTGGAGCAAGACTTTGGCTACCACTTTCTTTGTTGCAGAGGTGCAAGGGAGCTACAACTTGATTCTTGGGCGCGATTGGATCCATACCAATCGGTGTGTCCCTTCTTGCTTGCACTGGCTCCTAATTCAATGGATGGATGTTGAGATAGAGGTTGTCCTTGCTGGGTAGTCAGCCCTATGAGGAACCCTTAGGATCCTGGTCCGTCAGCCTATTGATAAGTTGCACCAGCATTCTTCAAACCAAAAGTCATAACAACCCACTCAAGCAACTAACAAATCCAGGACATATAAAGGCCGTTTTAGAAGCATCCTCTTCGGCCACAAAGATTTGGTTGTAACCAGCATTACCATCAAGAAAACTAATAACTCGATGTCCCGAAGCATCATTAATAAGATATTGACTATAGGCATAGGATACTCATCTTTTGGAGTGGCTCTATTAAGATCTCTAAAACCAGTGCAAACCTGTAGCTTCTAGAATCTTTCTTTCCACGCGCATAATATTAGAAACCCACTCCGCATACTTGCGTGGTCTAATAAACCCCCGCTTCCAACAATTGATTAATCTCCTCTTTAATGGAGTCGTATATGTAGAATTGAAGTGACGCAGGTGTTGTTTATGAGTCCTAGATCCAGGTTTAATGGGAAGCCGATGCTCAACAAGCTCGCGGCTCAATCCAGGCATCTCAGTATAATTCGATGCAAAACAATCTATATATTCCTTGAGAAGCTGGATTAACTTAACTTTATAATCGGCCTCCAAGTTTTGATTTATAAACATTGGCTAGCACAAAGCCATCCCCAATATCAACTTTTTCCAATGGGTCGGCCGACGTGAAACCTTTTCCTAACGTATCAAGTTCATCAAAATCATCAATAGCTTCATAGGCATCGGTCTTAGAAGCCCAACATTGTTCAATATGATGTTTTAACCACTCTAAGTTAGAATCCATTAATGACTACATGATGATATTGAGCCGATTATCAATCATCTTTAAAGAAATGGGTACAAAACTATCCTTAGTGACACTAATGAATTGAAAATAAGCAAGGTCACGCCCGGACAAGCAAGCAATACCATCATGCCCCCAAGCAAGGAGCATCAGCCATGGCAACTTGGCCAATGAATCCGCAAAGGACAACCTCTATCTCAACATCCATCCATTGAATTAGGAGCCAGTGCAAGCAAGAAGGGACACACCGATTGGTATGGATCCAATCGCGCCCAAGAATCAAGTTGTAGCTCCCTTGCACCTCTGCAACAAAGAAAGTGGTAGCCAAAGTCTTGCTCCAAATAGTAAGCTCCATCGATGCAACACCCTTAGCCAGAATTGGCTCACCTCCTCCAACACAATTGATCGTCATGTTGGTCTTGATCAGCTCCTCATCCGTGCCACCAAGGTTCTTATAAAGCGAATATGGCATCAAGTTCACAATTGCTCCGCTATCCACCAACATGTTATGAACAAAAGTGCCGTTGATGTGGCCCTTCACATGCAGTGGTTTGAGATGATTCATGAAGTCCTCTGATTTCTCAAAGATGATTGATAATCGGCTCAATATCATCATGTAGTCATTAATGGATTCTAACTTAGAGTGGTTAAAACATCATATTGAACAATGTTGGGCTTCTAAGACCGATGCCTATGAAGCTATTGATGATTTTGATGAACTTGATACGTTAGGAAAAGGTTTCACGTCGGCCGACCCATTGGAAAAAGTTGATATTGGGGATGGCTTTGTGCCTAGGCCAATGTTTATAAATCAAAACTTGGAGGCCGATTATAAAGTTAAGTTAATCCAGCTTCTCAAGGAATATATAGATTGTTTTGCATCGAATTATACTGAGATGCCTGGATTGAGCCGCGAGCTTGTTGAGCATCGGCTTCCCATTAAACCTGGATCTAGGACTCATAAACAACACCTGCGTCACTTCAATTCTACAATATACGACTCCATTAAAGAGGAGATTAATCAATTGTTGGAAGCGGGGGTTTATTAGACCACGCAAGTATGCGGAGTGGGTTTCTAATATTATGCGCGTGGAAAAGAAAGATTCTAGAAAGCTACAGGTTTGCACTGGTTTTAGAGATCTTAATAGAGCCACTCCAAAAGATGAGTATCCTATGCCTATAGTCAATATCTTATTAATGATGCTCGGGACATCGAGTTATTAGTTTTCTTGATGGTAATGCTGGTTACAACCAAATCTTTGTGGCCGAAGAGGATGCTTCTAAAACGGCCTTTATATGTCCTGGATTTGTTAGTTGCTTTGAGTGGGTTGTTATGACTTTGGTTTGAAGAATGCTGGTGCAACTTATCAATAGGCTGACGGACCAGGATCCTAAGGGTTCCTCATAGGGCTGACTACCCAGCAAGGACAACCTCTATCTCAACATCCATCCATTGAATTAGGAGCCAGTGCAAGCAAGAAGGGACACACCGATTGGTATGGATCCAATCGCGCCAAGAATCAAGTTGTAGCTCCCTTGCACCTCTGCAACAAAGAAAGTGGTAGCCAAAGTCTTGCTCCAAATAGTAAGCTCCATCGATGCAACACCCTTAGCCAGAATTGGCTCACCTCCTCCAACACAATTGATCGTCATGTTGGTCTTGATCAGCTCCTCATCCGTGCCACCAAGGTTCTTATAAAGCGAATATGGCATCAAGTTCACAATTGCTCCGCTATCCACCAACATGTTATGAACAAAAGTGCCGTTGATGTGGCCCTTCACATGCAGTGGTTTGAGATGATTCATGAAGTCCTCTGATTTCTCAAAGATGGTGCTCTGTGTAGCAAAATTGAATTGATCCATCCTTGCATCTTCTCCAATAAAATCACCCTCGAATGACAAATAGACCACATTAACATCCAAGTGCTCTGGGGATGGCTCGTAATCAACCATATCCTCATCTCAATCATTTTGAGGCTCCTCAATTTCTGCAACAGCAACGGAAGAAACAAAGGAGCATCAGCAGCCGCGGGAGTCAGAGGAACTGGCCTAGCCAGTTCGTACAGCGCCAGGGAGGCCGGCCTGGCTGGTTTTGTGTAGGGGTAGCAGCCAAAACTAGCCTAGCTAGTTTTCTTGGTGTTGGCGGTCCTTGCTGCGCTTTTTCATGTTGGAGGGAAGAATGGATGTGTGGAGTTGAAAAATACTTCCCTCATCTTCTCCAACCTTTCTTTCTTCTGTTGGTGATGCCGAGCACATTGTAACTTGCGCCTCTTGGTCTTTGTCAAACCCGCGGACACCACTTGGGTTGGCAATACTTGGAATCCCTCTTGCTACCCTCGGCCTCTTTATCATTAGTAGTAGCACTGTAAGGATCCTAGCTAAGCCTAGAGGGAGGTGAATAGGCCTATTTAAAACAAACTATCAAATAGGGCGCGGCACTGCCGGTTGAATCTGCGGTGGTGCCGTGTGCACAGAGTAGCTCGAGGTCACAATTCAAATCTACCTAAGGGATTTTAGATTGAGTAAATTACTGAAGTTCCTAGGGTAGAGTTGAGCCTAATTCACCACTAGAATGTAGTCCGAAGCTCACGAGCAAGTAGATCGGTACCAAACCCTAAAATCACCAACACACAAGTAGAGAGCAATACAAAGCAAGAACACAAGAGAGACAAGGTGTTTATCTCATGGTTCAGCTCACCACCAAGGCTTGCCTACCTCCATGTTGTTGAGAAAGCCACAAAGGCTTGGGTTTCGCAAACCCTATCCTCTTTCTCAAGTCAAAGAGCAAGTCTCTTGAGACGAGAGGTTCTTACTAGAGTAGAGGGTGACTACAAACGTCCTGGAGCTGCCACACAAGTTGGAAGCTTCAATGGGCGACGCCTAGTCGGCTAGGAGCCTTGCTCCAAGAGTAACAAAGAACAAAGACAATACACCGGCTTGAACACGAACCAAGTGCTCTAGGAGTTGAAGAACAGTTAGAGCAACTCTCTAATCAAGTTTGGAGGCTCAATCTCTCAAAGGTTTGCAAGGGAATCAAGGGGAGAAAGCTTGGGAGCTTGGAGCCTTCAATGGAGAGTGGAGAGCTTGTCTGCTTGTTGGTGAAGAGTGAATGGTCGAGATAACCGTTGGGGGCGAAGGGAAGAGGTATAAGTACCTCACCTCTCTCAATGGTTTGATAAGTCACGGCAGTGCCGTGACAGGGCTGCGGTAGTGCCGCGACAGCTAGGCAGCAGAGAGAGTAGGAATGAAGGGCTTGCTGTCATGGCTAAAGTTTTGAGGATGTCTTTGGTGGAAATATGAGCACTTGGTTGCACATTGAAGCATGTGCATTGTATCCACCTTTATAGTACGGCTTTCCGATACTCAAATTCAAAATATAAAGAATTTAAACGCCTTTGAGTCCGTTGTTGTGTCCTTTATAATTGGGGGCTCCACCATTTGCATATATCATCCTCAATTACATTTTACCTGCTCATCTCGATAAATTTCATTAGTTCTCTAATCGTGTGGTCATTATAACCAAAACCCACAATTAGGGCTTGATTGCACCTACAATCTCTCCCTTTTTGGTGATTGATGACAACACGATTAGAGCTTACAAAGATTAAAATGAATGAGATTTTCGAGCCATGGGTGTAGGAGCTCCCCCTTAATATGTGAATAGGGTTTTGAATTCCCAATTTGGCATAAAAAGGCCAAAATTCACATTTTTTGTGAGGTGATAGGAACTCCCCTACATCCATTGCTTCTGTGGGGTGCTACACAATGTGTCAAGATAATATACGTGATGCATATTACAGTTATGCAAACAACAAGATAAACTGAACAAATCGTGTGCGGCACTGCCTCGGCGTGGCACTGCCATGTGAAAGTGCGGCACTGCCGCAGCACAGACTTGCTGTCACAATAGATCAAACACCACACAAAGATCTACACAGGATATAAACTAAGAAAGTAGTAGATCGACAAGCTAGAACAGTCACACAAATAGTACATGTCCATATCCATCACACATAGAGTATATAGGTAGCAATATATTACAAAATAGAGTTTGAGACACACTCTCAACTCACAACCTCTCTCAACTCAAACGGATAGGACATGAAAGCGCCTCCAAACAGCCATGGCGACGAAAGAAATTGTATCCCCCTCTCATTCTCCCCCTTTGGCAACAAGCACCAAAAAGCCGAGAAAAGAAGAAAGAGAGGTACAAACCCTCACTCCTCCTCCTGGATCTCATCCCACGGGATGTCACCGCCACCGTTGTCATTGTCATCATCATCATCTTCGTCATCCTCCTCATCGTCGGAGACCACCGCCTTGCCCTGGCGATGGGTGGTGGAAGTGAAATGCGTAGAACACGGGTCGATGGCTCTGGCCGGTCCTCATCATCCTCCTCCTCCAAATCCTCACTCGAGAGGCTAGATAGGTCACTAAACTCAGGAGGAGCCCTCGACGGGTCAAGCGGTGGAAGTCCGGCTCTGTCACGAAACTCGCGGACCTCAAGGCATGCCTCGTACGCTGTAGTGGCTGCGTAGCTGCTGCGTAGCTGCGAGTAGAAAAGATCGCCTTGAGCCACTTGGAGAGCTTGCTCTTCTTCTTCTGGCGGGAAGAAGAGCGAGAGGACTCTGGACGGTCTGCTACTGCTGAGGAAGACCTCACTGTCTCGCTGACTCCTGTATGGTGGGTCTTCTCTCCTCTATACGGCTCATGGACATCCTTGGGAAATATGTAATCGGTCACTCTCTCAATGATGAACATCACGTATGGTGCATACGACAGCCCCTTCCTTGCATCATCTGCTGCAAACTGAAGCTCCATCCAAAGGAAGTGACTGTTCTAGCTTGTCGATCTACTACTTTCTTAGTTTATATCCTGTGTAGATCTTTGTGTGGTGTTTGATCTATTGTGACAGCAAGTCTGTGCTGCGCAGTGCCGCACTTTCACATGGCAGTGCCACGCCGAGGCAGTGCCGCACACGATTTGTTCAGTTTATCTTGTTGTTTGCATAACTGTAATATGCATCACGTATATTATCTTGACACATTGTGTAGCACCCCACAGAAGCAATGGATGTAGGGGGAGTTCCTATCACCTCACAAAAAAATGTGAATTTTGGCCTTTTTATGCCAAATTGGGAATTCAAAACCCTATTCACATATTAAGGGGGAGCTCCTACACCCATGGCTCGAAAAATCTCATTCATTTTAATCTTTTGTAAGCTCTAATCGTGTTGTCATCAATCACCAAAAAGGGAGAGATTGTAGGTGCAATCAAGCCCTAATTGTGGGTTTTGGTTATAATGACCACACGATTAGAGAACTAATGAAATTTATCGAGATGAGCAGGTAAATGTAATTGAGGATGATATATGCAAATGGTGGAGCCCCCAATTATAAAGGACACAACAACGGACTCAAAGGCGTTTAAATTCTTTTATATTTTGAATTTGAGTATCGGAAAGCCGTACTATAAAGGTGGATACAATGCACATGCTTCAATGTGCAACCAAGTGCTCATATTTCCACCAAAGACATCCTCAAAACTTAGCCATGACAGCAAGCCCTTCATTCCTACTCTCTCTGCTGCCTAGCTGTCGCGGCACTACCGCAGCCCTGTCACGGCACTGCCGTGACTTATCAAACCATTGAGAGAGGTGAGGTACTTATACCTCTTCCCTTCGCCCCCAACGGTTATCTCGACCATTCACTCTTCACCAACAAGCAGACAAGCTCTCCACTCTCCATTGAAGGCTCCCAAGCTCCCAAGCTTTCTCCCCTTGATTCCCTTGCAAACCTTTGAGAGATTGAGCCTCCAACTTGATTAGAGAGTTGCTCTAACTGTTCTTCAACTCCTAGAGCACTTGGTTCGTGTTCAAGGCCGGTGTATTGTCTTTGTTCTTTGTTACTCTTGGAGCAAGGCTCCTAGCCGACTAGGCGTCGCCCATTGAAGCTTCCAACTTGTGTGGCAGCTCCAGGACGTTTGTAGTCACCCTCTACTCTAGTAAGAACCTCTCGTCTCAAGAGACTTGCTCTTTTGACTTGAGAAAGAGGATAGGGTTTGCGAAACCCAAGCCTTTGTGGCTTTCTCAACAACATGGAGGTAGGCAAGCCTTGGTGGTGAGCTGAACCATGAGATAAACACCTTGTCTCTCTTGTGTTCTTGCTTTGTATTGCTCTCTACTTGTGTGTTGGTGATTTTAGGGTTTGGTACCGATCTACTTGCTCGTGAGCTTCGGACTACATTCTAGTGGTGAATTAGGCTCAACTCTACCCTAGGAACTTCAGTAATTTACTCAATCTAAAATCCCTTAGGTAGATTTTGAATTGTGACCTCGAGCTACTCTGTGCACACGGCACCACCGCAGATTCAACCGGCAGTGCCGCGCCCTATTTGATAGTTTGTTTTAAATAGGCCTATTCACCTCCCTCTAGGCTTAGCTAGGATCCTTACAGTGCTACTACTAATGATAAAGAGGCCGAGGGTAGCAAGAGGGATTCCAAGTATTGCCAACCCAAGTGGTGTCCGCCGGGTTTGACAAAGACCAAGAGGCGCAAGTTACAATGTGCTCGGCATCACCAACAGAAGAAAGAAAGGTTGGAGAAGATGAGGGAAGTATTTTTCAACTCCACACATCCATTCTTCCCTCCAACATGAAAAAGCGCAGCAAGGACCGCCAACACCAAGAAAACTAGCTAGGCTAGTTTTGGCTGCTACCCCTACACAAAACCAGCCAGGCCGGCCTCCCCTGGCGCTGTACGAACTGGCTAGGCCAGTTCCTCTGACTCCCGCGGCTGCTGATGCTCCTTTGTTTCTTCCGTTGCTGTTGCAGAAATTGAGGAGCCTCAAATGATTGAGATGAGGATATGGTTGATTACGAGCCATCCCCAGAGCACTTGGATGTTAATGTGGTCTATTTGTCATTCGAGGGTGATTTTATTGGAGAAGATGCAAGGATGGATCAATTCAATTTTGCTACACAGAGCACCATCTTTGAGAAATCAGAGGACTTCATGAATCATCTCAAACCACTGCATGTGAAGGGCCACATCAACGGCACTTTTGTTCATAACATGTGGTGGATAGCGGAGCAATTGTGAACTTGATGCCATATTCGCTTTATAAGAACCTTGGTGGCACGGATGAGGAGCTGATCAAGACCAACATGACGATCAATTGTGTTGGAGGAGGTGAGCCAATTCTGGCTAAGGGTGTTGCATCGATGGAGCTTACTATTTGGAGCAAGACTTTGGCTACCACTTTCTTTGTTGCAGAGGTGCAAGGGAGCTACAACTTGATTCTTGGGCGCGATTGGATCCATACCAATCGGTGTGTCCCTTCTTGCTTGCACTGGCTCCTAATTCAATGGATGGATGTTGAGATAGAGGTTGTCCTTGCGGATTCATTGGCCCAAGTTGCCATGGCTGATGCTCCTTTGCTTGGGGGCATGATGGTATTGCTTGCTTGTCCGGGCGTGACCTTGCTTATTTTCAATTCATTAGTGTCACTAAGGATAGTTTTGTACCCATTTCTTTAAAGATGATTGTAATCGGCTCAATATCATCATGTAGTCATTAATGGATTCTAACTTAGAGTGGTTAAAACATCATATTGAACAATGTTGGGCTTCTAAGACCGATGCCTATGAAGCTATTGATGATTTTGATGAACTTGATACGTTAGGAAAAGGTTTCACGTCGGCCGACCCATTGGAAAAAGTTGATATTGGGGATGGCTTTGTGCCTAGGCCAATGTTTATAAATCAAAACTTGGAGGCCGATTATAAAGTTAAGTTAATCCAGCTTCTCAAGGAATATATAGATTGTTTTGCATCGAATTATACTGAGATGCCTGGATTGAGCCGCGAGCTTGTTGAGCATCGGCTTCCCATTAAACCTGGATCTAGGACTCATAAACAACACCTGCGTCACTTCAATTCTACAATATACGACTCCATTAAAGAGGAGATTAATCAATTGTTGGAAGCGGGTTATTAGACCACGCAAGTATGCGGAGTGGGTTTCTAATATTATGCGCGTGGAAAAGAAAGATTCTAGAAAGCTACAGGTTTGCACTGGTTTTAGAGATCTTAATAGAGCCACTCCAAAAGATGAGTATCCTATGCCTATAGTCAATATCTTATTAATGATGCTTCGGGACATCGAGTTATTAGTTTTCTTGATGGTAATGCTGGTTACAACCAAATCTTTGTGGCCGAAGAGGATGCTTCTAAAACGGCCTTTATATGTCCTGGATTTGTTAGTTGCTTTGAGTGGGTTGTTATGACTTTTGGTTTGAAGAATGCTGGTGCAACTTATCAATAGGCTGACGGACCAGGATCCTAAGGGTTCCTCATAGGGCTGACTACCCAGCAAGGACAACCTCTATCTCAACATCCATCCATTGATTAGGAGCCAGTGCAAGCAAGAAGGGACACACCGATTGGTATGGATCCAATCGCGCCCAAGAATCAAGTTGTAGCTCCCTTGCACCTCTGCAACAAAGAAAGTGGTAGCCAAAGTCTTGCTCCAAATAGTAAGCTCCATCGATGCAACACCCTTAGCCAGAATTGGCTCACCTCCTCCAACACAATTGATCGTCATGTTGGTCTTGATCAGCTCCTCATCCGTGCCACCAAGGTTCTTATAAAGCGAATATGGCATCAAGTTCACAATTGCTCCGCTATCCACCAACATGTTATGAACAAAAGTGCCGTTGATGTGGCCCTTCACATGCAGTGGTTTGAGATGATTCATGAAGTCCTCTGATTTCTCAAAGATGGTGCTCTGTGTAGCAAAATTGAATTGATCCATCCTTGCATCTTCTCCAATAAAATCACCCTCGAATGACAAATAGACCACATTAACATCCAAGTGCTCTGGGGATGGCTCGTAATCAACCATATCCTCATCTCAATCATTTTGAGGCTCCTCAATTTCTGCAACAGCAACGGAAGAAACAAAGGAGCATCAGCAGCCGCGGGAGTCAGAGGAACTGGCCTAGCCAGTTCGTACAGCGCCAGGGGAGGCCGGCCTGGCTGGTTTTGTGTAGGGGTAGCAGCCAAAACTAGCCTAGCTAGTTTTCTTGGTGTTGGCGGTCCTTGCTGCGCTTTTTCATGTTGGAGGGAAGAATGGATGTGTGGAGTTGAAAAATACTTCCCTCATCTTCTCCAACCTTTCTTTCTTCTGTTGGTGATGCCGAGCACATTGTAACTTGCGCCTCTTGGTCTTTGTCAAACCCGGCGGACACCACTTGGGTTGGCAATACTTGGAATCCCTCTTGCTACCCTCGGCCTCTTTATCATTAGTAGTAGCACTGTAAGGATCCTAGCTAAGCCTAGAGGGAGGTGAATAGGCCTATTTAAAACAAACTATCAAATAGGGCGCGGCACTGCCGGTTGAATCTGCGGTGGTGCCGTGTGCACAGAGTAGCTCGAGGTCACAATTCAAAATCTACCTAAGGGATTTTAGATTGAGTAAATTACTGAAGTTCCTAGGGTAGAGTTGAGCCTAATTCACCACTAGAATGTAGTCCGAAGCTCACGAGCAAGTAGATCGGTACCAAACCCTAAAATCACCAACACACAAGTAGAGAGCAATACAAAGCAAGAACACAAGAGAGACAAGGTGTTTATCTCATGGTTCAGCTCACCACCAAGGCTTGCCTACCTCCATGTTGTTGAGAAAGCCACAAAGGCTTGGGTTTCGCAAACCCTATCCTCTTTCTCAAGTCAAAAGAGCAAGTCTCTTGAGACGAGAGGTTCTTACTAGAGTAGAGGGTGACTACAAACGTCCTGGAGCTGCCACACAAGTTGGAAGCTTCAATGGGCGACGCCTAGTCGGCTAGGAGCCTTGCTCCAAGAGTAACAAAGAACAAAGACAATACACCGGCTTGAACACGAACCAAGTGCTCTAGGAGTTGAAGAACAGTTAGAGCAACTCTCTAATCAAGTTTGGAGGCTCAATCTCTCAAAGGTTTGCAAGGGAATCAAGGGGAGAAAGCTTGGGAGCTTGGGAGCCTTCAATGGAGAGTGGAGAGCTTGTCTGCTTGTTGGTGAAGAGTGAATGGTCGAGATAACCGTTGGGGGCGAAGGGAAGAGGTATAAGTACCTCACCTCTCTCAATGGTTTGATAAGTCACGGCAGTGCCGTGACAGGGCTGCGGTAGTGCCGCGACAGCTAGGCAGCAGAGAGAGTAGGAATGAAGGGCTTGCTGTCATGGCTAAAGTTTTGAGGATGTCTTTGGTGGAAATATGAGCACTTGGTTGCACATTGAAGCATGTGCATTGTATCCACCTTTATAGTACGGCTTTCCGATACTCAAATTCAAAATATAAAAGAATTTAAACGCCTTTGAGTCCGTTGTTGTGTCCTTTATAATTGGGGCTCCACCATTTGCATATATCATCCTCAATTACATTTTACCTGCTCATCTCGATAAATTTCATTAGTTCTCTAATCGTGTGGTCATTATAACCAAAACCCACAATTAGGGCTTGATTGCACCTACAATCTCTCCCTTTTTGGTGATTGATGACAACACGATTAGAGCTTACAAAAGATTAAAATGAATGAGATTTTTCGAGCCATGGGTGTAGGAGCTCCCCCTTAATATGTGAATAGGGTTTTGAATTCCCAATTTGGCATAAAAAGGCCAAAATTCACATTTTTTGTGAGGTGATAGGAACTCCCCCTACATCCATTGCTTCTGTGGGGTGCTACACAATGTGTCAAGATAATATACGTGATGCATATTACAGTTATGCAAACAACAAGATAAACTGAACAAATCGTGTGCGGCACTGCCTCGGCGTGGCACTGCCATGTGAAAGTGCGGCACTGCCGCAGCACAGACTTGCTGTCACAATAGATCAAACACCACACAAAGATCTACACAGGATATAAACTAAGAAAGTAGTAGATCGACAAGCTAGAACAGTCACACAAATAGTACATGTCCATATCCATCACACATAGAGTATATAGGTAGCAATATATTACAAAATAGAGTTTGAGACACACTCTCAACTCACAACCTCTCTCAACTCAAACGGATAGGACATGAAAGCGCCTCCAAACAGCCATGGCGACGAAAGAAATTGTATCCCCCTCTCATTCTCCCCCTTTGGCAACAAGCACCAAAAAGCCGAGAAAAGAAGAAAGAGAGGTACAAACCCTCACTCCTCCTCCTGGATCTCATCCCACGGGATGTCACCGCCACCGTTGTCATTGTCATCATCATCATCTTCGTCATCCTCCTCATCGTCGGAGACCACCGCCTTGCCCTGGCGATGGGTGGTGGAAGTGAAATGCGTAGAACAACGGGTCGATGGCTCTGGCCGGTCCTCATCATCCTCCTCCTCCAAATCCTCACTCGAGAGGCTAGATAGGTCACTAAACTCAGGAGGAGCCCTCGACGGTCAAGCGGTGGAAGTCCGGCTCTGTCACGAAACTCGCGGACCTCAAGGCATGCCTCGTACGCTGTAGTGGCTGCGTAGCTGCTGCGTAGCTGCGAGTAGAAAAGATCGCCTTGAGCCACTTGGAGAGCTTGCTCTTCTTCTTCTGGCGGGAAGAAGAGCGAGAGGACTCTGGACGGTCTGCTACTGCTGAGGAAGACCTCACTGTCTCGCTGACTCCTGTATGGTGGGTCTTCTCTCCTCTATACGGCTCATGGACATCCTTGGGAAATATGTAATCGGTCACTCTCTCAATGATGAACATCACGTATGGTGCATACGACAGCCCCTTCCTTGCATCATCTGCTGCAAACTGAAGCTCCATCCAAAGGAAGTGAGGAACATTTAAATGATCTCCACCTGGAGCCATCCTAGCAAGCAAGTTCCTCGCATTGCCATTCAAATCCAATGCAGCTCCATCCTTGGGATTTATGGTGTTCCTGAATAGATTGTTCAGGATGTAGAAGTAGCTCTTCAAACCTTTCACCTTCCCATCTGCAGCACGACTATTAACATACATGTAGGCAATGTCCCGAATATCTGCACAAGCCTCATCATGCACCTCTACGAAGCCCCTTTCCTGCGCTCCAAAGCCATGTAAGCGACAAAAGGTCGTAAAGTCAACCTTGCGTAGTGCCTACCCTCTGTCATCCAATGCAACTCATCTTTGAGGATATCACAGTAGAAAGTGGCATGGAACTGAGCAAGAACCTCAACATTCCAATTATACTAGAAAGCCATCAAATCAAAGAGACCAAATCTGTCACAAGTATCGATGGCTCTATCAAACTCTCGGTCCTTCTTTGCTTCTAGGTGCTCCCAATCAATGTATTTCATTTTGACAATCTTGGATTTCTTGGAGTTGAACAGGACTGAGGCATAGAAGTCTGAGTGAAACACATTCCAGAACCTGTAGTCAACTCCCATATCCTTGGGCACCGCATATGGATCCTCATCCTGCTGTTCCTTCACTGACCGATTCTGATTTTTGTAGCTAATGATAACATGTTGTCTGGTGTCCTGAGGTTTTCGCTCTATCACGTCCTCAGGATACTCCACCATATACGCCGAGTCATACTCCTCAAGCTGAGGCAGAGTAGCTGGACACGTGTCAGGAGGGATGACATGGCCTGCCATCTCAAGTGCCAACTCTTGCTGCACCTGCTGATCTATGCTCCCCCTACCTCCAACAGCTCCTCAGCCACCAACAGCACCTCCATGGCCTGTTGTACCACTGCTGCTAGGACCTACATCTCTACCAGCTGGTCCTCCTCTGCCACTGCCATGGCGAGAGGGCTGTTTCTACCTTGCAGCGGCTGGATCCAACCTCCTCTTCATTCTCCTCTCTTCTTCTCCATCAGACACCATCTAGGCAATGAAGGGTAGAACTAATGAGTGACTGTATGATGGAGAGTAGAGATATAAGTTGGTGAGTAGATTCAATAGATAAGATGAGTCATTTGATGAAACTGATTGTGCCATGCATGGCACTGCCGCACGTATGCGCGGCATTGCCGAGGGTGCGGCACTGCCGCACAATTACGCGGTACTGCCGCGTCAGTCACGTTCAGTCTCACAAAATGAATCACTCTATCTATTCAATCTATCCATCAATCCATACTCTAAACCATCTAACAATCATCAAGGAACGAGTTCTACAAACAAATTTTCACCGCATTGCATATATCGGCATAGATTAGGGTTTATACCTTGAGAGCCGAAGATTGAAGGGGAGAGAGAGGAAATAGCTCGGCCCACGAGCACGAGTGCTCACCGGCGATGCAGAAGATGGCCGGCGGGCGGCACGACACCGCTGGAGGGCGGCGCGGTGGCTTGGTGACGGCATAGGCGATCGGGAGAGAGAGAGCGGCGTGCATCGATGGAACGGGCGAGGGAGGGAGAGAGAGAGAGAGAGAGAGAGAGAGAGAGAGAGAGAGAGAGAGAGAGAGAGAGTTACCATGGGCCAGAGGGGTAAGAAGTAAAGGGGTGGGCCCGCTTAGTAATTGCTATTGCGGCCCATTTACTAGGTGCAAATTTGAAATGTGGCACTTCCGCAAACCCGCGCAGCACTGCCGCGACGCGGCACAGCTATGGAGAAGTGCAGAACTGCCGCACCCCGCAGATAGCAAGGGCTAGCTACTAACTATATAGCTCTATATATGTGGATATGGACACACACTCTTGACATATTATGGTCAGTAATAGATAATCAATACAAACAATGACCATGATATGCAAGTTTCCTTTGATAAAACATTTTGAAACACATTATTTAAACTTTTGCAAACCATTTGCCTAGATACTAGTTGATCAATCAAAGGTGTGCAACATTTCAAACCACGTTATGAGAGTCAAGTATATTTGGTTCACTACGCAAAGCACAAAACCTTGACTCGTCAGGCTTAGTGAAGATATCGGCTAGTTGCTTTTCGGTGCTCACATGCAAATTTCGATATCTCCTTTGGTTTCGTGGTCTCTCAAGAAGTGACATCGGTTGTCTATGTGCTTGGTTCTTGAGTGGCTTACGAGATTGTTTGCAAGCTTTTGGCACTTTCATTGTCACACAAGAGTGGGATTTTGGTAAAGCGACATCCGAAATCACAAAGGGTTTGCCTCATCCAAAGTAGTTGAGCACAACATGCACTGGCTGCAACATACTCGGCCTCAGCGGTGGAAAGGGCTACACAATTTTGCTTTTCAGAACTCTAAGACACTAGGGACCGTCCAAGGAATTGACACGTCCCCGAGGGGCTTTTTTGATCTACCTTGCAACCGGCATAGTCGAAATCCGAATACCCAAGTAGATCGAACTTAGAGCCCTTAGGATACCACAAGCCAAGGTTAGGAGTGTGCACTAAATATCTCAAGATTCTCTTAACGACCACCAAGTGGCACCCTTTTGGGTTAGCTTGAAATCTAGCACACATGCACACACTAAGCATAATATCTGGCCTAGATGCGCACAAATAGAGTAGATAGCCGATCATGGAGCGATATACCTTTTGGTCAATGGCTTTCCCTTCCTCATTGAGATCAAGATGTCCATTAGTTAGCATGGGAGTCTTGATGGGCTTTGCATTTGCCATGTCAAACTTCTTGAGCGTATCATGGGTATACTTCGTTTGGCTAATAAAAGTCCCTTCCTTCAATTGCTTGATTTGAAAACTGAGGAAGAACTTTGATTCACCCATCTTGGACATCTCAAATCTCTTGGTCATGATCCTACTAAATTCCTCACAAAAAGAATGATTAGTACTACCAAATATTATGTCATCGACATATATTTGGCACACAAATATATCTTTATCAACTTTGTGAGTGAAAAGGGTAGGATCAGCTTTGCCTATTTCAAAGCCTTGTTTGAGCAAGAAATCCTTAAGGCATTCATACCATGCTCTTGGTGCTTGCTTAAGCCCATAGAGCGCCTTTTGGAGTTTGTAGACGTGGTTGGGGAACTTGGGAACAAAGCCCGATGGTTCCTCAACATAGACAAGTTCTTATATAGGCCGTTGAGAAATGCACTCTTCACATCCATTTGATATAGCTTGAAGCTGTGATGGGCGGCATCGGCTAGAAGCATCCGGATTGCTTCAAATCTTGCCACGGGTGCATATGTTTCTTCAAAGTCCAAGCTCTCTACTTGTGTGAAGCCTTGAGCAACCAATCTTGCCTTGTTCCTTGTGACCACGCCTTGCTCATCTTGCTTGTTCCGAAAGACCCATTTAGTTCCAATGACATTGCTCTTGGGTCTTTCCACCAAGGACCATACTTGATTTCTTTCAAAGTTGTTGAGTTCTTCTTGCATGGCCATCACCCAATCCGGATCACCAAGTGCTTGCTCTACCTTAAGAGGCTCTAAAGAGGAAACAAATGAGTAAAATTGATAGAAATTTGCTAAATGAGAATGAGTTGTTACCCCATTTCGAAGACTCCCAAGGATATTATCAACAGGGTGATCACGTTGTATCGTTTGCCTTAGCCTTGGGTGATTGATGATGTCCTGCTGGTCTGCTTGTCCTTCATCTTCCTCTTGCTCAAGGATAGGTTGTAGGATTTGTCCATGAACTGGACTGATTACTTCTTCAGTTCTCTGTTGAGGTGCGGCACTCCTGCTCAGTGGTGCAGCACTGTTGCATCCATTACAGCAGTTGGATGTGGAACATCAGCAACTTGAGGAGCCTCCACCTATGTAGCCTGAACTTCTTGTGGTCTTATATCACCAATGGCCATTTTCTTGATGGCTTCACAAGGTGGTTCCTCATTACCTACAACACTTGAATCAACTTGATCTACTTGAGAGCCATTAGATTCATCAAACATCACGTATACCGTTATTTCAACCTTCCCAGAGGTCTTGTTGAAAACACGACAGGCATGCTCGTTTGATCCATAACCAAGAAGAAAACCTTCATCAACTTTAGGTGCAAACTTAGAGGATTTGGGTTTCTTGTTAAGTATGAAACACTTGCACCCAAACACTCTAAAGTAAGACACCTTTGGTTTGTTACCGGTGAAGTTTTCTTCAACATCTTGTGTAGGTAGAGACGGTTGATGGCATGGCAAGCGGTGTTGACAGCTTCGGCCCAAAAGAGATCCAAAGTCTTGTACTCATCTAGCATTGTCCTTGCCATGTCAATGAGCGTCCGATTCTTTCTCTCTACTACACCATTTTGTTGAGGGATGTATGGAGTTGAAAACTCATGCTTGATGCCCTCTTCATCAAGAAACTCCTCCACATGGGTGTTTCGAAATTCGGTTTCATTGTCACTTCGCACTTTCTTGATTGGAAACCCAAATTCCTCTAATGCTCTTTGTTGGTATTTCTTAACGCATACAGAAATAATCCGCAAGCGCACGGAAGTACCGTTGTAGCACTTCACCCGGAAGTATTCAGGGTATCGTATTTTCCACAGGGAACGGAGGTACTCTTCTAGCTAATTCGTCCAAGGACAACACAAGGGTAGAGTTGTTAGAGGTTGAGATAGATTCCTATGGTTTAATGGTCTATGGATAGATAAACTTTATTTCTACTTGCTCACTTCGGGCACCGGCTTATACTTGGTCTGCCAAGCACCTCCGGCCTGTAGCTCTACGCCGAACCCGAACGTGGGGGATTATGAGGGACGGACAGAGTTGTCACCACCTGCCGCCTACCCCTCAACCGTAGGGCACGAGGCAAACGAAGGTAGCCTCTAGCCTAGACACCACATCTACACTATCGACTACTACTCTAGCGTTAGCTAGGAACTTCCGTCTTTATTAGGAGTCCTCTACTAGAGTATCGCTACAGGAACGGACGACGAACCCGCAAACAAGTAAGAATAAAGCTTAACCAAACATAGACTCAATAGCATAAGAACCACGAACACTCACTTAGCGGATGGATCCATTGAGGTACAAGTGCTCATCGAGGTACAAGTTTGGGGAGTCATCGACAGGTCCGGCGCTTCCCCGAGCTCTCCCTCACATCTCTCCCTATTACTCAACTCTAGCTAGCTAGGGCCTAAGCCCATTGGAGTGATGCTCTTGAGGTGTAGCTCTTTGCCTTGAGGTGTTGTGTTCAAATGAGGAGAGGGTGGCCTCCTTTTATAAGTGGAGAGGAGAGGATCCATAGAATATGCTTTATCCCCTCATGGAAGGCACCAAACCGACCTCCAAACCGCCATTTGGGTACGTTGAACCTGGCCAACACCTATGGAACCGCCTTGGGTATGTCGGTTGCTGGCTCCATGCGAAAATTGGGCCCGAGACGAGCCAGTAGTGGTGCGGCCGCACCAGTGGTTCGGCCGCACCCTACGGGGCTCCTCTCGGCCCGTTCTTTGTTCTGTTGGGCTTCTAGAATGCCTGGGGTCTCACCCATAAAGTTTTGGCTTATTTGGAGATGGTTCGCTTTGTGATTTGGCCTCCTTATCCACCTGAATGGGCCCTGATTTGCCTGGCATTGGGCCTTCTCCTCTTGGGCTCATATTGGGTGATGCTTTTTTATGTGTATCATGTATGTTTTTGAGCCCATTTTTGGTGGTTTCCATAAATGCTCTTCTGCAAATGATGAATCACCAAAACTTGTGGAACTTGTTAGTTATAAGACCTAATTCTAAGTTTGGTGTTCATATGAATTGATTTTATATGAGAGTTGGCGGTTAGAATTATAAGTTAAGGACCGCCAACACTATTCTAATAAAGAATTTCACCTTCTCTTGCACTTGACTCTTGTCAAACATAAAGAACACCCAAGTGAAACAAGAATAGTCATCAACAATAACAAGACCATGTTTGTTACCGTCGATGCTAAGGTAGGCGACCGGTTGTTGACGGTAATTTCACCATACTTTTACATAATCAAAACCGTCAACAAAACACCTTTTTCGGTGCTATCAAGCAAAGGTATAGTGATTTTTGGTACAATTAACTTGGTTCCACATATACATGTCATTATTTGCTTGTAGGTACACAAAAGAAAGTTTTGGGTGGTTGTGGGCCCCACATAGGGGTCAGTCGACCCCTATATGGGCCCACTACCCCCTCTCAAGTCTCCCATGATCCTCCCACACACTCCAAAAGCTACCTCAACCCTTGGATCATGAGAGTGTTTTCTCTCAACGGCTAGAGATGAGAGCACATGGATCCATGGGCCTAGAAGATGATCAACCAACGTGACAACCTAGAATCCAAGTGTCAAACACATACCATGACAAGCGGGCCATGCTTCTAGAAGGAAGAGGGAGGTCCCACCTGCCATTGAGGGTTTGGCCGACCCCACCCCTAGGTCGGCCAACCTGTCAAGTGGGCCCTCTGGCCTCCGCCGCCTTCCAGCATGCCGCCATGCACCTCAGATGATCTCCACCCTTGATCAAATGGCGGTTCAAGGTCGGTTTGATCCAATGCCAAGGAGGAGATGTCACACGGATCGCTGACGTGGTGCTACTCCTCCCTTTAGCTATAAATACCCCCTAGTCCTTCACTTTCATTTCATGACACATTGGAGGAAACCACTCTTTAGTAGCTTTAGCGAAGCTCTGCTGTAGTGCTAAATAGGGAGAGAGTGAGGGAAGTCTTCTGGAGAAAGCCCCGGGCCTATCGGGAATCTTCTCCAAGGTGTACCTCGGCGGATGTGCTCTTCTTGTAAGTACTACATTCGAGATTCCTTATAGTATTCGATATTCTGATTTTGATATTTTGGATATATAACTCGTCCTCATTGGTACGCCACTTTACTTTAGTAGAGTGCTCTAGCTTCATTAAGGGAACTTAGTGGGCCAAAGCTAGAGTAGTGAGACATAGTGTAGACGTGGTGTCTAGGCTATATCTTGCTTGTGTGGACCGCTTGTTGCACGGATTCTTTGTGGTAGCTAGCAAGTGGTGACAACCTTGTCTAGTCTCTGTATTCCACCACGTATTGTTAGGCAAGTAGAAATAAAGTTTATCTATCCATAGACCATTAAACCATAGGAATCTATCTCAACCTCTAACAACTCTACCCTTGTGTTGTCCTTGGACGAATTAGCTAGAAGAGTACCTCCGTTCCCTGTGGAAAATACGATACCCTGAATACTTCCGGGTGAAGTGCTACAACGGTACTTCCGTGCGCTTGCGGATTATTTCTGTATGCGTTAAGAAATACCAACAAAGAGCATTAGAGGAATTTGGGTTTCCAATCAAGAAAGTGCGAAGTGACAATGAAACCGAATTTCGAAACACCCATGTGGAGGAGTTTCTTGATGAAGAGGGCATCAAGTATGAGTTTTCAACTCCATACATCCCTCAACAAAATGGTGTAGTAGAGAGAAAGAATCGGACGCTCATTGACATGGCAAGGACAATGCTAGATGAGTACAAGACTTTGGATCTCTTTTGGGCCGAAGCTGTCAACACCGCTTGCCATGCCATCAACCGTCTCTACCTACACAAGATGTTGAAGAAAACTTCACCGGTAACAAACCAAAGGTGTCTTACTTTAGAGTGTTTGGGTGCAAGTGTTTCATACTTAACAAGAAACCCAAATCCTCTAAGTTTGCACCTAAAGTTGATGAAGGTTTTCTTCTTGGTTATGGATCAAACATCACGTATACCGTTATTTCAACAAGAC
>JAHUYU010002485.1:0-21754 GCA_030439765.1 Tripidium arundinaceum | reverse complement strand
GTTAACTCTGATGCCCATCGGAAGTCAATGTGCCACATTCAAAAAACTTCTATGTGCGCTACTTTGGATGCCTCCCGCGGTCAGACCGTCCTTGGCCACACTCAGACCGCCCACGCTACTTGGGTCGGCCTAAGGCCAAAGGCCCACCTTGATGTCTAGTGTACGCCTTCACTTTTACACGGGACTGCTCCAGTGATACCCGCGTACGATCAGACCGCCAAGGCGCGCAGTACCAATAGCCCTACAACGCCTTTCTCACCTCCATTTCAAAGTGTTCTCAAACCTTCCAAAAACATGCTAACTCCACGAGACAACCAGCACCCTTAGCACATGTTAGCATTTTTCAAATCATTCACAAAGGTTTTCAAACACATTTCAAACCGCCACTCAAATCTATCACACATGCCAAGTTAGATTGCTCGAGTGGCACTAGATAATCGCCACGCAAACAAGTTTACCCCTCTTGATAGTACAACTATCTAACTTAAACCTGGCCTTGCACTTCTCTACACACCAAGGGCCGGTAAAATGAAATGTCCTACAAGTCATACTTGTGAATGCACATTCCATTTCATCTCCATGTGATGCCATCGAGCATCCAATCTTCATCATCAACTTGATATGGTCATCAGCATGTGTGGCCAACCTTGCCACTTAACCATTGTCCATTGCATAAAGCTCCTTCAGTTCCAGCTTCACTCCATCAATCCACTTGATATCTTCGCTTGGCTTGATCTCCATGCAATGATACGATCCACTTCACAACTTCACATGGCCTTCATAGTCCATCGATCGTACTCTTGCTTGCTTTTCTCCATTGTCGTCCATCAGCGCCAAGCCCTCTACTCACAGTTCACCTCCTCTTGCTTGCTTTTCTCCATTGTCATCCATCAGCGCCAAGCCCTCTACTCACGGTTCACCTCCTCAACAGTCTGTCATGTCCCCGAGCCTCTAGCTTGCCTTTACACTTGAACACGGTCCTTCGCAACCAGGCCTTGCCTTGATCTTCACCATCTTGCCATATAAAACTATGTCATGTTCCATATTCAATATGCTCCACCATCTATAACACTTGATTTTGGTCCACAAGCTAGGTTGAGCAAGACAAGAAGGACATAGAGGAGAGATGGCTTGTGCATGAGATGCAAGTGCTCAACCAGTGAAGAGTTGACGGAGATAAAATGATCAAGAGAGGAGGAGCATATTGAATATGGAACATGACATAGTTTTATATGGCAAGATGGTGAAGATCAAGGCAAGGCCTGGTTGCGAAGGACCGTGTTCAAGTGTAAAGGGCAAGCTAGAGGCTCGGGGACATGACAGACTGTTGAGGAGGTGAACCGTGAGTAGAGGGCTTGGCGCTGATGGATGACAATGGAGAAAAGCAAGCAAGAGGAGGTGAACTGTGAGTAGAGGGCTTGGCGCTGATGGACGACATGGAGGAAAAGCAAGCAAGAGTACGATCGATGGACTATGAAGGCCATGTGAAGTTGTGAAGTGGATCGTATCATTGCATGGAGATCAAGCCAAGCGAAGATATCAAGTGGATTGATGGAGTGAAGCTGGAACTGAAGGAGCTTTATGCAATGGACAATGGTTAAGTGGCAAGGTTGGCCACACATGCTGATGACCATATCAAGTTGATGATGAAGATTGGATGCTCGATGGCATCACATGGAGATGAAATGGAATGTGCATTCACAAGTATGACTTGTAGGACATTTCATTTTACCGGCCCTTGGTGTGTAGAGAAGTGCAAGGCCAGGTTTAAGTTAGATAGTTGTACTATCAAGAGGGGTAAACTTGTTTGCGTGGCGATTATCTAGTGCCACTCGAGCAATCTAACTTGGCATGTGTGATAGATTTGAGTGGCGGTTTGAAATGTGTTTGAAAACCTTTGTGAATGATTTGAAAAATGCTAACATGTGCTAAGGGTGCTGGTTGTCTCGTGGAGTTAGCATGTTTTTGGAAGGTTTGAGAACACTTTGAAAATGGAGGTGAGAAAGGCGTTGTAGGGCTATTGGTACTGCGCGCCTTGGCGGTCTGATCGTACGCGGGTATCACTGGAGCAGTCCCGTGTAAAAGTGAAGGCGTACACTAGACATCAAGGTGGGCCTTTGGCCTTAGGCCGACCCAAGTAGCGTGGGCGGTCTGAGTGTGGCCAAGGACGGTCTGACCGCGGGAGGCATCCAAAGTAGCGCACATAGAAGTTTTTTGAATGTGGCACATTGACTTCCGATGGGCATCAGAGTGAGCCTATTAGAGGTTAACTCCAGGAGGTTCGACAGTCTGTTGGTGGCCGCCGGAGTTCTCCGGTAGTGGCACCTAAGTTGGCCCACAGGTTCAAGCCTAGAGATTATCCTTGAACTATTAACGTAGTTTGATTTCTCCTTGTGAGCATGACACTATGTAGGTTAAAATCGCCATCTATACCAGCGAGGGTGGAAAACAAATGGATTTAAAAGTTGAGGGGACCAAAATCCGGGTTTAGAGAAGAGGGCAAAATCAAATTTCTAGAAGGGGGTAAAAAGGCTTTTTCTTTCGTACTCTTTTTTTTGCAACTCAATACTTTCATTCATTCAAGATGCGTCAGGGTTACAATCTACAATCACCAGGTGAGTGACATAGGAACGGGCATACTGCCGCTCACCCATCCTAGTGTCCCCTGAGACTTGCTTAGCTAGAGTATGAGCAACTCAGTTACAAGATCTGCTAGAATACAACAAGTTAAAAGTAGAAAAAAGCACAATAATATCACGAGTTTCACTGATGATCGGCGCAATCCTGGATCTTTGCTTGGCCCCCGCCTCCCAGAGCTTGACCAGCTCTTGGCTATCGGTCTCAATAATCAGCTTCTGCACTCCCCTCTCTTTTGCATGTGCCACACCATCCCTGCACGCCAAAGCCTCCATGGTCAAGGCGTCGAGCCCATGGGGGTACCATGTCACTCGGCCCCCTACGAACGACCCCGAAGTATCACGCAGAGCAACTCCGATCGCTCCCTGTCCTTGCTCCGAGTAGAAGGCTCCATCAACATTACATTTAAGCCAGCCCTCCTGCGGTGGATTCCATGCCGGTTTGGCCGCCATGGTTCAGCATGCCGGTTGGGTTTGCACACCTGCCAAAGATCTAGAGCCGTATCAATGGACCACTGGACTGCAGCCCCGATCGGCAACTCTGCATCCCCATGGAGGTTTCTTTGTGTCCACAACAAGTACATGCCGATGATGAAGATGCTCCTATTGTCATTGCATACATCAGCCCTCAGCAGATCGCTCGCCCAAGTGGTGGAGTGAAGCCTAGGCAGCTTTGCTCCAGTGAGAGTCCTCATCTTTTGCCAAAAAATCCTCGCCACCGTGCAGTCTATGAGAGCATGTCTGATAGATTCCGATCAGCGCCACATCGGTCGCAGAGAAGCAGTTCGTTCGATATGTCGTCTATTAAGGATCACCTTTGCAGGGAGAAACTCATGCATGACTCGCCACCAGAAGACCTTCACTTTCGGCAAGACAACCAGTTTCCAAATCTTCTTCCAAGTCTCATCACCTGAGCCCCCCCTCCCCCCACCCCTATCTCATTGCCTCGAATCATGGTCGTGACATTGCAGTAGGCTGACTTGACAGTGTATTCCCCATGCTTCTCAAGCTCCCATGCCCACCAATCTTCATCTTGTGGGCAGACTAGTATACGAAGTATCTCCTCCTCATCAATTGGAAGGGAAGTGTCACGAGTCAATTGCTCATCCCACTGACCCGCTTCAGTCATAAGCTCAAAGACCAAGGAAATTTCCTGACCATCCCCCGGCGTGATTGGCTTTGCATCAAAATGAAGGAGGATCCATCTTTTCACGCCAGATGTTGGTCGAGGCACCATTGCCAATTCGCTTGATCATACCCCTGTCCAGCACCTCCTTTCCTGCCAAAATGGCACGCCATGTATGACTAGTGTGCCGTTTCCTGTGCATCCTAGGAAGTCACCATCATGAAAATAAACGGCCTTTAAGCACCTTGGCACACAGGCTGTCCAGGAGAGCGGTCAGTCTCCACCCCTGCTTCCCTAACATGGCTTTGTTGAAGAGATGCAGGTCGCGGAAGCTCACCCCCCCCCTTCTGTTTGTGTCGTGTCAATCCATCCCACCAAAGCTAGTGAATACGATGACTATCCCCGGAACCACCCCACCAATAATTTGCAATGGTGGATCTCATTTTATTGCACGTAGCTTTTGACAACAGAAAATAGCTCATCAAGCATGTCGGCATAGCTTGTGCGACCGACTTGAGAAGAACCTCCCTTCCAGTGCTACTCGCTTCCTTTCCACTCCAGGAGCTAACTAGTCCCTTAATTCTTGCCGGCAAAAATTCAAAAGTTTCAAATGTGGATCGGCTCATGGCTGTTGGGAGGCCTAGATACCTGTCAGATAGTGCTTCTGTCACAATGTGCAGCTCACTCCTGACCACCTCCTTCACATCATCCAAGCAATTTCTGCTGAAAAAGACACCGATTTGTCTCTATTCACTTGCTGCCCTGATCCCCTAACTATATGTGTCAAGAATCTCTTGAAGTCTAGCAGCCCCTCTTTGCGATGCTTCTAAAAAAACGATGCAGTCATCCGCGAAGAGAAGGTGCGATATCCATGGAGCGTGGATACCCACGCGGACACCTCTGGATAAATGCACTGGACCAACGGACTTCAAAAGAGATGACAGCCCTTCCACACACAATAGGAACAAGTACAGTGAGATGGGATCACTTTGCCGTATGCCTCTCGAAGGACTGAAAGTATTGGAAAGAACTCCATTAACTTTAATAGAGAAAGAAACCGATGTCACGCACGCCTCATCACCAGTGAGACAAAGGCTCTTGGAATCCCAGCTTCAGCATGATCTGCCGGAGATATTCCCATTCGACACGATCATATGCCTTAGCCATATCAAGCTTTATTGCACACGCACCAGACTTGCCTTTCTTCCTCTGAAGGTGATGGAGTTTTATTCCAAACTATTTAACAGGCAGGAGGTGCTCGATCCGGGACTAGCCTTGCTCATGTATCAGAGAATGTCACGTTGGAAATGAATGAATGGCAGCTAAAGCCATACACGGAGGAGGAGGTGAAGCGGGCGATTTTCTTGATGGGAGGTAACAAAGCTCTAGGTCTGGATGGGTTAACTGCTGGCTTCTACTAGCTTCACTAGGATACTTTGGGTCCAAGCATTACGGCTGCGATGCTTAATTTTCTAAATGGTGGTGAGATGCCGGCCATGATCAATAATACAACCATTGTGCTGATCCCAAAGGTGAAGAACCCATAGGAGATGAAACAATTCAGGCCGATATCTCTCTGTAATGTGGTTTACAAAATCTGCTCAAAGGTGCTAGCAAACCGGCTTCATCACCTTCTTGATGATGTTGTGGCCGAGGAGCAGAGTGCCTCCATCCCGGGCAGATTAATTACTGACAATGTGTTAGTCGCTTATGAATGTACTCATCACCTTCAGAGGAAGAAAGGCAAGTCTGGTGCGTGTGCAATAAAGCTTGATATGGCTAAGGCATATGATCGTGTCGAATGGGAATATCTCCGGCAGATCATGCTGAAGCTGGGATTCCAAGAGGCCTTTGTCTCACTGGTGATGAGGTGCGTGACATCGGTTTCTTTCTCTATTAAAGTTAATGGAGTTCTTTCCAATACTTTCAGTCCTTCGAGAGGCATACGGCAAAGTGATCCCATCTCACTGTACTTGTTCCTATTGTGTGTGGAAGGGCTGTCATCTCTTTTGAAGTCCGTTGGTCCAGTGCATTTATCCAGAGGTGTCCGCGTGGGTATCCACGCTCCATGGATATCGCACCTTCTCTTCGCGGATGACTGCATCGTTTTTTTAGAAGCATCGCAAAGAGGGGCTGCTAGACTTCAAGAGATTCTTGACACATATAGTTAGGGGATCAGGGCAGCAAGTGAATAGAGACAAATCGGTGTCTTTTTCAGCAGAAATTGCTTGGATGATGTGAAGGAGGTGGTCAGGAGTGAGCTGCACATTGTGACAGAAGCACTATCTGACAGGTATCTAGGCCTCCCAACAGCCATGAGCCGATCCACATTTGAAACTTTTGAATTTTTGCCGGCAAGAATTAAGGGACTAGTTAGCTCCTGGAGTGGAAAGGAAGCGAGTAGCACTGGAAGGAGGTTCTTCTCAAGTCGGTCGCACAAGCTATGCCGACATGCTTGATGAGCTATTTTCTGTTGTCAAAAGCTACGTGCAATAAATGAGATCCACCATTGCAAATTATTGGTGGGGTGGTTCCGGGGATAGTCATCGTATTCACTAGCTTTGGTGGGATGGATTGACACGACACAAACAGAAGGGGGGGGGTGAGCTTCCGCGACCTGCATCTCTTCAACAAAGCCATGTTAGGGAAGCAGGGGTGGAGACTGACCGCTCTCCTGGACAGCCTGTGTGCCAAGGTGCTTAAAGGCCGTTTATTTTCATGATGGTGACTTCCTAGGATGCACAGGAAACGGCACACTAGTCATACATGGCGTGCCATTTTGGCAGGAAAGGAGGTGCTGGACAGGGGTATGATCAAGCGAATTGGCAATGGTGCCTCGACCAACATCTGGCGTGAAAAGATGGATCCTCCTTCATTTTGATGCAAAGCCAATCACGCCGGGGGATGGTCAGGAAATTTCCTTGGTCTTTGAGCTTATGACTGAAGCGGGTCAGTGGGATGAGCAATTGACTCGTGACACTTCCCTTCCAATTGATGAGGAGGAGATACTTCGTATACTAGTCTGCCCACAAGATGAAGATTGGTGGGCATGGGAGCTTGAGAAGCATGGGGAATACACTGTCAAGTCAGCCTACTGCAATGTCACGACCATGATTCGAGGCAATGAGATAGGGGTGGGGGGAGGGGGGGCTCAGGTGATGAGACTTGGAAGAAGATTTGGAAACTGGTTGTCTTGCCGAAAGTGAAGGTCTTCTGGTGGCGAGTCATGCATGAGTTTCTCCCTGCAAAGGTGATCCTTAATAGACGACATATCGAACGAACTGCTTTCTGCGACCGATGTGGCGCTGATCGGGAATCTATCAGACATGCTCTCATAGACTGCACGGTGGCGAGGATTTTTTGGCAAAAGATGAGGACTCTCACTGGAGCAAAGCTGCCTAGGCTTCACTCCACCACTTGGGCGAGCGATCTGCTGAGGGCTGATGTATGCAATGACAATAGGAGCATCTTCATCATCGGCATGTACTTGTTGTGGACACAAAGAAACCTCCATGGGGATGCAGAGTTGCCGATCGGGGCTGCAGTCCAGTGGTCCATTGATACGGCTCTAGATCTTTGGCAGGTGTGCAAACCCAACCGGCATGCTGAACCATGGCGGGCCAAACCGGCATGGAATCCACCGCAGGAGGGCTGGCTTAAATGTAATGTTGATGGAGCCTTCTACTCGGAGCAAGGACAGGGAGCGATCGGAGTTGCTCTGCGTGATACTTCGGGGTCGTTCGTAGGGGGCCGAGTGACATGGTACCCCCATGGGCTCGACGCCTTGACCATGGAGGCTTTGGCGTGCAGGGATGGTGTGGCACATGCAAAAGAGAGGGGAGTGCAGAAGCTGATTATTGAGACCGATAGCCAAGAGCTGGTCAAGCTCTGGGAGGCGGGGGCCAAGCAAAGATCCAGGATTGCGCCGATCATCAGTGAAACTCGTGATATTATTGTGCTTTTTTCTACTTTTAACTTGTTGTATTCTAGCAGATCTTGTAACTGAGTTGCTCATACTCTAGCTAAGCAAGTCTCAGGGGACACTAGGATGGGTGAGCGGCAGTATGCCCGTTCCTATGTCACTCACCTGGTGATTGTAGATTGTAACCCTGACGCATCTTGAATGAATGAAAGTATTGAGTTGCAAAAAAAAGAGTACGAAAGAAAAAGCCTTTTTACCCCCTTCTAGAAATTTGATTTTGCCCTCTTCTCTAAACCCGGATTTTGGTCCCCTCAACTTTTAAATCCATTTGTTTTCCACCCTCGCTGGTATAGATGGCGATTTTAACCTACATAGTGTCATGCTCACAAGGAGAAATCAAACTACGTTAATAGTTCAAGGATAATCTCTAGGCTTGAACCTGTGGGCCAACTTAGGTGCCACTACCGGAGAACTCCGGCGGCCACCAACAGACTGTCGAACCTCCTGGAGTTAACCTCTAATAGGCTCACTCTGATGCCCATCGGAAGTCAATGTGCCACATTCAAAAAACTTCTATGTGCGCTACTTTGGATGCCTCCCGCGGTCAGACGTCCTTGGCCACACTCAGACCGCCCACGCTACTTGGGTCGGCCTAAGGCCAAAGGCCCACCTTGATGTCTAGTGTACGCCTTCACTTTTACACGGGACTGCTCCAGTGATACCCGCGTACGATCAGACCGCCAAGGCGCGCAGTACCAATAGCCCTACAACGCCTTTCTCACCTCCATTTTCAAAGTGTTCTCAAACCTTCCAAAAACATGCTAACTCCACGAGACAACCAGCACCCTTAGCACATGTTAGCATTTTTCAAATCATTCACAAAGGTTTTCAAACACATTTCAAACCGCCACTCAAATCTATCACACATGCCAAGTTAGATTGCTCGAGTGGCACTAGATAATCGCCACGCAAACAAGTTTACCCCTCTTGATAGTACAACTATCTAACTTAAACCTGGCCTTGCACTTCTCTACACACCAAGGGCCGGTAAAATGAAATGTCCTACAAGTCATACTTGTGAATGCACATTCCATTTCATCTCCATGTGATGCCATCGAGCATCCAATCTTCATCATCAACTTGATATGGTCATCAGCATGTGTGGCCAACCTTGCCACTTAACCATTGTCCATTGCATAAAGCTCCTTCAGTTCCAGCTTCACTCATCAATCCACTTGATATCTTCGCTTGGCTTGATCTCCATGCAATGATACGATCCACTTCACAACTTCACATGGCCTTCATAGTCCATCGATCGTACTCTTGCTTGCTTTTCTCCATTGTCGTCCATCAGCGCCAAGCCCTCTACTCACAGTTCACCTCCTCTTGCTTGCTTTTCTCCATTGTCATCCATCAGCGCCAAGCCCTCTACTCACGGTTCACCTCTCAACAGTCTGTCATGTCCCCGAGCCTCTAGCTTGCCCTTTACACTTGAACACGGTCCTTCGCAACCAGGCCTTGCCTTGATCTTCACCATCTTGCCATATAAAACTATGTCATGTTCCATATTCAATATGCTCCTCCTCTCTTGATCATTTTATCTCCGTCAACTCTTCACTGGTTGAGCACTTGCATCTCATGCACAAGCCATCTCTCCTCTATGTCCTTCTTGTCTTGCTCAACCTAGCTTGTGGACCAAAATCAAGTGTTATAGATGGTGGAGCATATTGAATATGGAACATGACATAGTTTTATATGGCAAGATGGTGAAGATCAAGGCAAGGCCTGGTTGCGAAGGACCGTGTTCAAGTGTAAAGGGCAAGCTAGAGGCTCGGGGACATGACAGACTGTTGAGGAGGTGAACGTGAGTAGAGGGCTTGGCGCTGATGGATGACAATGGAGAAGAAGCAAGCAAGAGGAGGTGAACTGTGAGTAGAGGGCTTGGCGCTGATGGACGACAATGGAGAAAAGCAAGCAAGAGTACGATCGATGGACTATGAAGGCCATGTGAAGTTGTGAAGTGGATCGTATCATTGCATGGAGATCAAGCCAAGCGAAGATATCAAGTGGATTGATGGAGTGAAGCTGGAACTGAAGGAGCTTTATGCAATGGACAATGGTTAAGTGGCAAGGTTGGCCACACATGCTGATGACCATATCAAGTTGATGATGAAGATTGGATGCTCGATGGCATCACATGGAGATGAAATGGAATGTGCATTCACAAGTATGACTTGTAGGACATTTCATTTTACCGGCCCTTGGTGTGTAGAGAAGTGCAAGGCCAGGTTTAAGTTAGATAGTTGTACTATCAAGAGGGGTAAACTTGTTTGCGTGGCGATTATCTAGTGCCACTCGAGCAATCTAACTTGGCATGTGTGATAGATTTGAGTGGCGGTTTGAAATGTGTTTGAAAACCTTTGTGAATGATTTGAAAAATGCTAACATGTGCTAAGGGTGCTGGTTGTCTCGTGGAGTTAGCATGTTTTTGGAAGGTTTGAGAACACTTTGAAAATGGAGGTGAGAAAGGCGTTGTAGGGCTATTGGTACTGCGCGCCTTGGCGGTCTGATCGTACGCGGGTATCACTGGAGCAGTCCCGTGTAAAAGTGAAGGCGTACACTAGACATCAAGGTGGGCCTTTGGCCTTAGGCCGACCCAAGTAGCGTGGGCGGTCTGAGTGTGGCCAAGGACGGTCTGACCGCGGGAGGCATCCAAAGTAGCGCACATAGAAGTTTTTTGAATGTGGCACATTGACTTCCGATGGGCATCAGAGTGAGCCTATTAGAGGTTAACTCCAGGAGGTTCGACAGTCTGTTGGTGGCCGCCGGAGTTCTCCGGTAGTGGCACCTAAGTTGGCCCACAGGTTCAAGCCTAGAGATTATCCTTGAACTATTAACGTAGTTTGATTTCTCCTTGTGAGCATGACACTATGTAGGTTAAAATCGCCATCTATACCAGCGAGGGTGGAAAACAAATGGATTTAAAAGTTGAGGGGACCAAAATCCGGGTTTAGAGAAGAGGGCAAAATCAAATTTCTAGAAGGGGGTAAAAAGGCTTTTTCTTTCGTACTCTTTTTTTTGCAACTCAATACTTTCATTCATTCAAGATGCGTCAGGGTTACAATCTACAATCACCAGGTGAGTGACATAGGAACGGGCATACTGCCGCTCACCCATCCTAGTGTCCCCTGAGACTTGCTTAGCTAGAGTATGAGCAACTCAGTTACAAGATCTGCTAGAATACAACAAGTTAAAAGTAGAAAAAAGCACAATAATATCACGAGTTTCACTGATGATCGGCGCAATCCTGGATCTTTGCTTGGCCCCCGCCTCCCAGAGCTTGACCAGCTCTTGGCTATCGGTCTCAATAATCAGCTTCTGCACTCCCCTCTCTTTTGCATGTGCCACACCATCCCTGCACGCCAAAGCCTCCATGGTCAAGGCGTCGAGCCCATGGGGGTACCATGTCACTCGGCCCCCTACGAACGACCCCGAAGTATCACGCAGAGCAACTCCGATCGCTCCCTGTCCTTGCTCCGAGTAGAAGGCTCCATCAACATTACATTTAAGCCAGCCCTCCTGCGGTGGATTCCATGCCGGTTTGGCCCGCCATGGTTCAGCATGCCGGTTGGGTTTGCACACCTGCCAAAGATCTAGAGCCGTATCAATGGACCACTGGACTGCAGCCCCGATCGGCAACTCTGCATCCCCATGGAGGTTTCTTTGTGTCCACAACAAGTACATGCCGATGATGAAGATGCTCCTATTGTCATTGCATACATCAGCCCTCAGCAGATCGCTCGCCCAAGTGGTGGAGTGAAGCCTAGGCAGCTTTGCTCCAGTGAGAGTCCTCATCTTTTGCCAAAAAATCCTCGCCACCGTGCAGTCTATGAGAGCATGTCTGATAGATTCCCGATCAGCGCCACATCGGTCGCAGAAAGCAGTTCGTTCGATATGTCGTCTATTAAGGATCACCTTTGCAGGGAGAAACTCATGCATGACTCGCCACCAGAAGACCTTCACTTTCGGCAAGACAACCAGTTTCCAAATCTTCTTCCAAGTCTCATCACCTGAGCCCCCCCTCCCCCCACCCCTATCTCATTGCCTCGAATCATGGTCGTGACATTGCAGTAGGCTGACTTGACAGTGTATTCCCCATGCTTCTCAAGCTCCCATGCCCACCAATCTTCATCTTGTGGGCAGACTAGTATACGAAGTATCTCCTCCTCATCAATTGGAAGGGAAGTGTCACGAGTCAATTGCTCATCCCACTGACCCGCTTCAGTCATAAGCTCAAAGACCAAGGAAATTTCCTGACCATCCCCCGGCGTGATTGGCTTTGCATCAAAATGAAGGAGGATCCATCTTTTCACGCCAGATGTTGGTCGAGGCACCATTGCCAATTCGCTTGATCATACCCCTGTCCAGCACCTCCTTTCCTGCCAAAATGGCACGCCATGTATGACTAGTGTGCCGTTTCCTGTGCATCCTAGGAAGTCACCATCATGAAAATAAACGGCCTTTAAGCACCTTGGCACACAGGCTGTCCAGGAGAGCGGTCAGTCTCCACCCCTGCTTCCCTAACATGGCTTTGTTGAAGAGATGCAGGTCGCGGAAGCTCACCCCCCCCCTTCTGTTTGTGTCGTGTCAATCCATCCCACCAAAGCTAGTGAATACGATGACTATCCCCGGAACCACCCCACCAATAATTTGCAATGGTGGATCTCATTTTATTGCACGTAGCTTTTGACAACAGAAAATAGCTCATCAAGCATGTCGGCATAGCTTGTGCGACCGACTTGAGAAGAACCTCCCTTCCAGTGCTACTCGCTTCCTTTCCACTCCAGGAGCTAACTAGTCCCTTAATTCTTGCCGGCAAAAATTCAAAAGTTTCAAATGTGGATCGGCTCATGGCTGTTGGGAGGCCTAGATACCTGTCAGATAGTGCTTCTGTCACAATGTGCAGCTCACTCCTGACCACCTCCTTCACATCATCCAAGCAATTTCTGCTGAAAAAGACACCGATTTGTCTCTATTCACTTGCTGCCCTGATCCCCTAACTATATGTGTCAAGAATCTCTTGAAGTCTAGCAGCCCCTCTTTGCGATGCTTCTAAAAAAACGATGCAGTCATCCGCGAAGAGAAGGTGCGATATCCATGGAGCGTGGATACCCACGCGGACACCTCTGGATAAATGCACTGGACCAACGGACTTCAAAAGAGATGACAGCCCTTCCACACACAATAGGAACAAGTACAGTGAGATGGGATCACTTTGCCGTATGCCTCTCGAAGGACTGAAAGTATTGGAAAGAACTCCATTAACTTTAATAGAGAAAGAAACCGATGTCACGCACCTCATCACCAGTGAGACAAAGGCCTCTTGGAATCCCAGCTTCAGCATGATCTGCCGGAGATATTCCCATTCGACACGATCATATGCCTTAGCCATATCAAGCTTTATTGCACACGCACCAGACTTGCCTTTCTTCCTCTGAAGGTGATGAGTACATTCATAAGCGACTAACACATTGTCAGTAATTAATCTGCCCGGGATGGAGGCACTCTGCTCCTCGGCCACAACATCATCAAGAAGGTGATGAAGCCGGTTTGCTAGCACCTTTGAGCAGATTTTGTAAACCACATTACAGAGAGATATCGGCCTGAATTGTTTCATCTCCTATGGGTTCTTCACCTTTGGGATCAGCACAATGGTTGTATTATTGATCATGGCCGGCATCTCACCACCATTTAGAAAATTAAGCATCGCAGCCGTAATGCTTGGACCCAAAGTATCCTAGTGAAGCTAGTAGAAGCCAGCAGTTAACCCATCCAGACCTAGAGCTTTGTTACCTCCCATCAAGAAAATCGCCCGCTTCACCTCCTCCTCCGTGTATGGCTTTAGCTGCCATTCATTCATTTCCAACGTGACATTCTCTGATACATGAGCAAGGCTAGTCCCGGATCGAGCACCTCCTGC
This sequence comes from Tripidium arundinaceum, assembly GCA_030439765.1. Lineage (NCBI taxonomy): Eukaryota > Viridiplantae > Streptophyta > Magnoliopsida > Poales > Poaceae > Tripidium > Tripidium arundinaceum. The sequence continues at coordinate 8,090 of JAHUYU010002485.1, read as the reverse complement.
CTGTTAAATAGTTTGGAATAAAACTCCATCACCATGGTTTCCAAATCCTCTTAAGAAATCACAATGGAACCATCATCTCTCTGTGTAGAGTTCAACAAACTTGGTTTGATATTTTTCTGATTTTTATTTGATTTATTATAGTTTTTACAAGTTCTCAGTTTTTAACTAAAAAGAATAAAGCGCAAAAAAGGAAAATGGCTTCGCAGGCCAGTGTCGGCCCAAACCGGCCCACGCGCGGAAGGAAACCAGCTCATGCACAGTAGCAGGCTGGCCCAGCGCGGAGAGCCCAAGGCGCGATGGTGGTTTCGCAAAAGGGACCCTGGAGTTTTAATCAACTTCGAGACACTATTTGCTCCTATTCGCATGAGTCATAGATTTTATGAAAAACACCCTATAACTATTCATCCTCTCTTTTCCCCGGTCCCTGGAAATCCAGAGCAGGGCACGGGCATCCTGGCAGCCATGACCGGTGTCGGCACCGGTTGACCCGGCCGGCGGTGGCTCTTCCGCTCGTGCGCGCATGCGCTTCTTATCCGCGGTGACGGCGCAAGTGCCCGCGGCCAAGAAATCAGCGGTGACAACGACCGGTACCAGCCACACATGACCAGCCGCGTGCAGGTCTGCGGCGGCGGTGGTTCGGCCGCGTTCCGGTGTAACGGCGATGGTAGAGATTGAATGGGGAGGCGGATGAGCAACAGGGGCTCACCGTGGGATTGCCTGCAAGGTCGGTTGGCGTGGAGAAAGGTCAGGGGTGCCCGTCCACGTGCTCGGTGGATCTCTAGTTCGCAGTAACGGTGGTTGGAGGCATTTCTAACAGATGACCTCACCAAAGGTGAACCTATTTTGTAGGGATGGCCGAGGCGTTAAGGCGGGGCTAAAACACTAGTGTAGGGAAGAAATAACAAGGAGAGAAAAGGATCAGTCATGGCGGAGCTCGGATCGGTGGACATGGTGGCTGGCGGCGAGGAAAATGCCTCAGGCAAGCACGCTGGTGCACGGTAGTCGGCGATATCGCGCCTAGTGGTAGCTAGGAACCTCGGGCAGTGATGGGTGAAAGGAATTGGAGAGCAGTGGCTTGTGCTCGATGAATTTCAGAAGGGAGGAGGGCGGCCATGACGGTGGAGCCTCGTCTCTGTGTTTACAGACGATGGGGAGGTCACGCAGGGCTGGGGTTTCATTTGGGACAGCCTTGGCATCGACAGCATGGCCAGAGGGCGGTCCAGGGCGCGCCAGCTGGGGAGGTGCGCGGTGGTAAGGGCAGCTGTCCGCGGCAAGGCAAGGCACGCGGCAGCGGCCGAGCGTGGCGCGGCAGCACGGGCAGGGACGGAGCGACGGTAACGGCAACGATGGCTCTCGGTGGCTCCAGGTGAAGTTAGCCGCAACGGCGCAAGTATGGGGTATAGGATGGGGAGGCGGATGCGGTGGCTGCCGCGGTTGGGGCTCGGCTCGACTGGTGGGGCGGTGAGCTCGGCCGCACATGTTGTCGGGCCACGGCGGCGGCGGGTGCGGCTGCACGGCAGCAGCGTTGCGGGGCGCGGCAGTGGAGGAGGAGATCGGCGCAGGGGTAGCGGCGAGGCGCCAGGGGCATGCAGGCGGCGCAGAGGCAACAATGACGGCGGCTGTGTGCTCGAGCTCAGCTCGGCCGTGGTGGGTGCCTGCCTCGGCAGAGGCATGGAGAGGGAGAGAGAACGCGTGGGAGAGAGCGCAGAGGGGACGAGCGCGAGGGCAGCAGCGGCACAGCTCAGCTTTCACGCGTGCGGGGCGACAGTGCGGCAGTGGCAGTGCGTGGGCGCACATGGGCAGGCCGGCGGCACAGCGGCCATGCCGCGGCCAGAGCAGAGCAGGGTGTGGCCGGGGCGTCATCATGGCCTTGGCAGCATTTGCCTGTCTCGGGATCCCTGGTTCAGCATATTCCAAACAGATTCCGATCCGATGGCTATAAGAAAATATCTTCCCAATAGCTCACTCTTCAATTTTGATTAAAGGACCATGGTCATTAGCGCATTGGATTCGTGGGTAATTAGGGCTGAAGTTAGCAGTGTCAGTGAGAAAACTAGGTTCACGAACTGGGTTCTAGCAGTGCTGCTCTAGCTCTGTTTGGCTCTGATTTGGAAGGTCCAAACGTGTTCCAACTTACCCAACACTTTGCATAGCCCTCCACCTAGCTATAAGCTTCGACTTTTATTTTTGAACCAACTTTGTTGTGTTGCGAAAAGCAGGGAACACGGCACGCCAAAGCTGCAGTGCCGAAGGATCTCCAACACTTAGAAAGTCTCATTTTGAAACAGCATTTTATTTAACTATGAAACACTAAGTAACACATCAAACATCCAAACTAGGCACCAACAATTACTCTACTACAAGGTACCAAACTTATACTAAGTTTTCCACAAAAACACATTTTCAAGTTTATTAATAAAATAATCATTTATTTAGCTCTGAAAACCTATTAAGCAAATAAAAGCAAGTTATGGTTTTTGGCATTCTTAGGCATTTTCTCCCCATTTTTCCAAAACAGACCCTAACTAACTTTTGTTCAAGAGTTCATTTAGAGATGTTAAATCAGGAATCCAGGTTGGATGACATCACCCATGTTGACTTTATTAGCAAAGGGGTGATTCAAACAAAACAAAAACTTATCTTTTACGAGCTCTTTTGATTCCAAACCAACATGGACTTATTGTTTCATGTGAGAGTTCATTACCAAACATAAGAAAGACTTATTTATTAGGTTTTATTAAGCCTTAATCTATTTGCTAATTAGGTACGTAACACTGGGGTGTTACATCTGGCTCTGTTATGGAGCCGGGAAGTTGAGGTGAAACTAGAAAGCTATGACAAGCTTCACATTGATGTCACGGCTAGGCTAGTTTCAGCACGGGATATTGAATGGCAGTTTACAGGCTTCTATGGTGAGGCTAGGCGGGATCTCCGTCATCGCAGCTAGGAGCTACTTAAACTGCTTAAGTCAAGGAATGATCTTATGTGGTTGTCTCGTGGAGTTAGCATGTTTTTGGAAGGTTTGAGAACACTTTGAAATGGAGGTGAGAAAGGCGTTGTAGGGCTATTGGTACTGCGCGCCTTGGCGGTCTGATCGTACGCGGGTATCACTGGAGCAGTCCCGTGTAAAAGTGAAGGCGTACACTAGACATCAAGGTGGGCCTTTGGCCTTAGGCCGACCCAAGTAGCGTGGGCGGTCTGAGTGTGGCCAAGGACGGTCTGACCGCGGGAGGCATCCAAAGTAGCGCACATAGAAGTTTTTTGAATGTGGCACATTGACTTCCGATGGGCATCAGAGTGAGCCTATTAGAGGTTAACTCCAGGAGGTTCGACAGTCTGTTGGTGGCCGCCGGAGTTCTCCGGTAGTGGCACCTAAGTTGGCCCACAGGTTCAAGCCTAGAGATTATCCTTGAACTATTAACGTAGTTTGATTTCTCCTTGTGAGCATGACACTATGTAGGTTAAAATCGCCATCTATACCAGCGAGGGTGGAAAACAAATGGATTTAAAAGTTGAGGGGACCAAAATCCGGGTTTAGAGAAGAGGGCAAAATCAAATTTCTAGAAGGGGGTAAAAAGGCTTTTTCTTTCGTACTCTTTTTTTTGCAACTCAATACTTTCATTCATTCAAGATGCGTCAGGGTTACAATCTACAATCACCAGGTGAGTGACATAGGAACGGGCATACTGCCGCTCACCCATCCTAGTGTCCCCTGAGACTTGCTTAGCTAGAGTATGAGCAACTCAGTTACAAGATCTGCTAGAATACAACAAGTTAAAAGTAGAAAAAAGCACAATAATATCACGAGTTTCACTGATGATCGGCGCAATCCTGGATCTTTGCTTGGCCCCCGCCTCCCAGAGCTTGACCAGCTCTTGGCTATCGGTCTCAATAATCAGCTTCTGCACTCCCCTCTCTTTTGCATGTGCCACACCATCCCTGCACGCCAAAGCCTCCATGGTCAAGGCGTCGAGCCCATGGGGGTACCATGTCACTCGGCCCCCTACGAACGACCCCGAAGTATCACGCAGAGCAACTCCGATCGCTCCCTGTCCTTGCTCCGAGTAGAAGGCTCCATCAACATTACATTTAAGCCAGCCCTCCTGCGGTGGATTCCATGCCGGTTTGGCCCGCCATGGTTCAGCATGCCGGTTGGGTTTGCACACCTGCCAAAGATCTAGAGCCGTATCAATGGACCACTGGACTGCAGCCCCGATCGGCAACTCTGCATCCCCATGGAGGTTTCTTTGTGTCCACAACAAGTACATGCCGATGATGAAGATGCTCCTATTGTCATTGCATACATCAGCCCTCAGCAGATCGCTCGCCCAAGTGGTGGAGTGAAGCCTAGGCAGCTTTGCTCCAGTGAGAGTCCTCATCTTTTGCCAAAAAATCCTCGCCACCGTGCAGTCTATGAGAGCATGTCTGATAGATTCCCGATCAGCGCCACATCGGTCGCAGAAAGCAGTTCGTTCGATATGTCGTCTATTAAGGATCACCTTTGCAGGGAGAAACTCATGCATGACTCGCCACCAGAAGACCTTCACTTTCGGCAAGACAACCAGTTTCCAAATCTTCTTCCAAGTCTCATCACCTGAGCCCCCCCTCCCCCCACCCCTATCTCATTGCCTCGAATCATGGTCGTGACATTGCAGTAGGCTGACTTGACAGTGTATTCCCCATGCTTCTCAAGCTCCCATGCCCACCAATCTTCATCTTGTGGGCAGACTAGTATACGAAGTATCTCCTCCTCATCAATTGGAAGGGAAGTGTCACGAGTCAATTGCTCATCCCACTGACCCGCTTCAGTCATAAGCTCAAAGACCAAGGAAATTTCCTGACCATCCCCCGGCGTGATTGGCTTTGCATCAAAATGAAGGAGGATCCATCTTTTCACGCCAGATGTTGGTCGAGGCACCATTGCCAATTCGCTTGATCATACCCCTGTCCAGCACCTCCTTTCCTGCCAAAATGGCACGCCATGTATGACTAGTGTGCCGTTTCCTGTGCATCCTAGGAAGTCACCATCATGAAAATAAACGGCCTTTAAGCACCTTGGCACACAGGCTGTCCAGGAGAGCGGTCAGTCTCCACCCCTGCTTCCCTAACATGGCTTTGTTGAAGAGATGCAGGTCGCGGAAGCTCACCCCCCCCCTTCTGTTTGTGTCGTGTCAATCCATCCCACCAAAGCTAGTGAATACGATGACTATCCCCGGAACCACCCCACCAATAATTTGCAATGGTGGATCTCATTTTATTGCACGTAGCTTTTGACAACAGAAAATAGCTCATCAAGCATGTCGGCATAGCTTGTGCGACCGACTTGAGAAGAACCTCCCTTCCAGTGCTACTCGCTTCCTTTCCACTCCAGGAGCTAACTAGTCCCTTAATTCTTGCCGGCAAAAATTCAAAAGTTTCAAATGTGGATCGGCTCATGGCTGTTGGGAGGCCTAGATACCTGTCAGATAGTGCTTCTGTCACAATGTGCAGCTCACTCCTGACCACCTCCTTCACATCATCCAAGCAATTTCTGCTGAAAAAGACACCGATTTGTCTCTATTCACTTGCTGCCCTGATCCCCTAACTATATGTGTCAAGAATCTCTTGAAGTCTAGCAGCCCCTCTTTGCGATGCTTCTAAAAAAACGATGCAGTCATCCGCGAAGAGAAGGTGCGATATCCATGGAGCGTGGATACCCACGCGGACACCTCTGGATAAATGCACTGGACCAACGGACTTCAAAAGAGATGACAGCCCTTCCACACACAATAGGAACAAGTACAGTGAGATGGGATCACTTTGCCGTATGCCTCTCGAAGGACTGAAAGTATTGGAAAGAACTCCATTAACTTTAATAGAGAAAGAAACCGATGTCACGCACCTCATCACCAGTGAGACAAAGGCCTCTTGGAATCCCAGCTTCAGCATGATCTGCCGGAGATATTCCCATTCGACACGATCATATGCCTTAGCCATATCAAGCTTTATTGCACACGCACCAGACTTGCCTTTCTTCCTCTGAAGGTGATGAGTACATTCATAAGCGACTAACACATTGTCAGTAATTAATCTGCCCGGGATGGAGGCACTCTGCTCCTCGGCCACAACATCATCAAGAAGGTGATGAAGCCGGTTTGCTAGCACCTTTGAGCAGATTTTGTAAACCACATTACAGAGAGATATCGGCCTGAATTGTTTCATCTCCTATGGGTTCTTCACCTTTGGGATCAGCACAATGGTTGTATTATTGATCATGGCCGGCATCTCACCACCATTTAGAAAATTAAGCATCGCAGCCGTAATGCTTGGACCCAAAGTATCCTAGTGAAGCTAGTAGAAGCCAGCAGTTAACCCATCCAGACCTAGAGCTTTGTTACCTCCCATCAAGAAAATCGCCCGCTTCACCTCCTCCTCCGTGTATGGCTTTAGCTGCCATTCATTCATTTCCAACGTGACATTCTCTGATACATGAGCAAGGCTAGTCCCGGATCGAGCACCTCCTGCCTGTTAAATAGTTTGGAATAAAACTCCATCACCATGGTTTCCAAATCCTCTTAAGAAATCACAATGGAACCATCATCTCTCTGTAGGGCAGAAATACGGTTAGTACAGGTCCTCTCCCTTGACTTAGCTTGAAAGAATGTTGTGTTTCGATCCCCATCTTTGAGCCACTCGATTCGAGAGCGCTGCTTCTCCATAAAAAGAGTTCAGACATTCTAGACATCAGCTGCCACTCCCTTCTCGTCGGACCCAAATGAAGGGACGATCCCCTGACCTCCTCAAGCTCCAGACACAACCTGCTCAGCTCCTGTCGGACCAACCCAAAAGTTGATCGTTCCCACTCCCGAATTGCCCTGGTCACCTTGCCCAAGCATGTAGACAGCTCCCCCAGGTCCACCGGGCTGCCCAGATCACTCCAGGTTGATTCAACTATGTGGCGGTGTGTTGGATCCCGCTGCCACATATTTTCATAGTGGAAACCCCACTTCCTTCTCCATCGGCTTGCAAACTCCTGCCAACACTCCAAGACCAAGCAACAATGGTCAGACTCCGTGGTTTGAATGTGCCAGACCTTGACTGATTGGAAGATATTCAAGAAACCGGCATTCGCCAGCCCCCTATCAAGATGGCACTTGACATTAGTAACATCCGGCTGACTGTTGTCCCATGTATAGGGTAGCCCTATAAAACCCAGGTCCACAAAACCAAATTCAGCCACCGCCTCCCTAAAACCCTCCATTTGGCGCTCCGTGCAACCTTGCCCACCAAAATGCTCATTTGCGAGTAAGACCTCGTTGGAATCTCCCGCGCACAACCACATAAGATCATTCCTTGACTTAAGCAGTTTAAGTAGCTCCTAGCTGCGATGACGGAGATCCCGCCTAGCCTCACCATAGAAGCCTGTAAACTGCCATTCAATATCCCGTGCTGAAACTAGCCTAGCCGTGACATCAATGTGAAGCTTGTCATAGCTTTCTAGTTTCACCTCAACTTCCCGGCTCCATAACAGAGCCAGATGTAACACCCCAGTGTTACGTACCTAATTAGCAAATAGATTAAGGCTTAATAAAACCTAATAAATAAGTCTTTCTTATGTTTGGTAATGAACTCTCACATGAAACAATAAGTCCATGTTGGTTTGGAATCAAAAGAGCTCGTAAAAGATAAGTTTTTGTTTTGTTTGAATCACCCCTTTGCTAATAAAGTCAACATGGGTGATGTCATCCAACCTGGATTCCTGATTTAACATCTCTAAATGAACTCTTGAACAAAAGTTAGTTAGGGTCTGTTTTGGAAAAATGGGGAGAAAATGCCTAAGAATGCCAAAAACCATAACTTGCTTTTATTTGCTTAATAGGTTTTCAGAGCTAAATAAATGATTATTTTATTAATAAACTTGAAAATGTGTTTTTGTGGAAAACTTAGTATAAGTTTGGTACCTTGTAGTAGAGTAATTGTTGGTGCCTAGTTTGGATGTTTGATGTGTTACTTAGTGTTTCATAGTTAAATAAAATGCTGTTTCAAAATGAGACTTTCTAAGTGTTGGAGATCCTTCGGCACTGCAGCTTTGGCGTGCCGTGTTCCCTGCA
>JAHUYU010003050.1:0-20383 GCA_030439765.1 Tripidium arundinaceum | reverse complement strand
TCCGGATTTGGTGGACTACGTGGAAGGTTTCATCGTCTTGAATGAACAATCCCTTCACAGCTCCTCCGTCGCCTTCCCTGCTAGCGTGGACTTCAACCCAGATTTTGGCACCAAGAACAGCCCTAAGATCTACTACTGCTTAGAGTTTGCAGTCCATGATTACCAGCACAAAGACACTAATGTGCCCCATGTAAGCTCCAAAAATGGTAGCCAAGAATGATTAGGGATGCTTTATACTAATATAATATGCATATCTGTTTCAGGTTGTGGAAGTTATCTCGAGGCAGATGAGCCACATGGTGTTCCAGTTGTACAGTGTGGAGGTGTCCTACTTGGATTTCCTTAATCGGGTCAGGATGGAGGAGATGAGCCTGAGGAGCGTGGGGCTATGGGAGGTACACCACCCATGGCTCAACATGTTTGTGCCAAAGGCTGGGGTCGCTGACTTCAGGGATCTGCTCATGGACAACATTTCACCGGACAGCTTTGAGGGCCTCATCCTCATCTACCCACTCCTCAGAGACAAGTAAGTAGTATCACTCTTAATAATAATAACACAAAGTTATAGTACATCCATGAAGATACGCCTGCTTTCGGCTTTCCTGAAAGCATTATTCGCAAAGAAAAAAAGTTATCTGTTTTATTAATCCCTCTTTCATGCTCACTTCATTAGCTTCCAAGAAGTCCAAGCTGGACAAGCATTTCTTTGCATTATCCAGCAAGTTGCCTCTCTGTGCTACAGTAGTAACAGGCTAGTTTATTTAGATAATGAAGTGATGAGAAAAGTGATCAGTGTGGGCTCATCGTGCATTAGGGATAATCCCTTTTTGCTTAGCATGTTGGTTTATTTTTCTATGACCAGCAATAGACAATGGTAGGCCGTACATATTTCAGTGCGGAGGCACCGCCTTCGTGATCTTCTATTCTTTCTTCTATGGGTCATTTATCATTTGCTTCTGTGTTCAGCTCTGCTGAGACTGAGAGCAGGGCCAACAGGTGTCGACGTCACCGGCTTACCTCTGACGTGGAGGTGAGCGAGCATGTATATACAAAAGTGAAACGTAAAAATAAAACGCTAGCGAATGTTTTATAGCTCGTCTTACGTGCTTCCAAAGGCGCTCGTGGGACCCACGTCATATAGAAAGGACGGAGACTGGGAGAGTGAGCAACCAAACGAAAAACCTTGAATGAAAAAATTCTTACACGTGGGATACACAATGAATCGGCACCCAAATAAGTGTTCCAAAATAAATTAAGTTCTAGAGTTTCCCAAATGGGTGCAGGCTGGCGCAAAGAACCTCGGCTGTTTGCTTCAGCGAGTAATTAACTAGGAAAACTACAGCTAGGGAGGGCCAATGATCTGTTGAATATCACTAAAGCCCAACCTTGTAATCAAACTTCTATTCTCTTAATACAAAAACGCGCAAGTCTTTTGCGCGATCGAGAAAAAAACTATTCTAAATTTAACTAAATTTATAGAAAAAATATAAATATTTATGACGCTAAATTAGGGTGCGTTTGGACGATGGAAACGGTTCCGTTTCTCGTAGGAATCGGGAGAATCGGTGCCAAACAGGTTCGTGCGCTAAGGAATCGGAACTGGAACGATTCGTTGTTTCTACGTCCAGACTCGAAACGGCGGTGGACTGGTTTCGCAGTGATTCGCTCCGCCAGTTCCTACACGCACGTATCCTTTGTTTTGGTGTAGCCCGTTCTATCCTCGCTGGTGAAGCCAAAGCAAGGCCACGCCCATGACACCCTGGCCGTTTTTCCATAGTAAAAATAAAACAAAAAATGCAATAGGAATACCAATATATTTCAGTCGTTCCTTGTAGAAAAATAAAACAACAAATACAATAGAAATACCGGTATACATATTTCGCCCTCGTTGTAAATGCTTTATTTAACACTGTAGCAACTTAAGAAAACCTCATCATATACTAGGGCACTTTGGTCTATTCCACCACATTAATCTCTATTCAGAATTTGAACCCAGACAAGTAGCCAAACGGTTTCAGTAACTGATTCTGTTTCTCAGAGAAACGTTTCTCCAGAGAATCTGAAACTGAAACGTTTCTCCTATAATCTGGATCCCTACCAAACGGACCCTTAGTATCACTATATGTATCAATAAAATATATTTTTATAATATATTTATCTGATATTATAGACGATGTTACTCTTTTCTAAAAATTGACCCTATTCGGCTGGTGGTTTTTTGGTTGATTCCGGCTGATTCAATAGTGTTTTGTGATAGAGAATAACCTGAAGTACGAACATGTGCTCTCAAGCTCTCAGGAAGAGAACATAGTTTCATAAATGAAGCCTGCCCCACTTAAGATCTAAAGCAACTATTCGTCAGCATTCCTTTGTTGGTCCCACTGTGTTCTTGTGGTAAGAAATCGAAGTTGTTGTGGGGTGGGTGTAGTAGGAGGCTTGCAGTGCAGCAGATATGCTGCTTCCAGCACACATTTGACGCAAGAATGAGAATATGAGAGCAGCTGTTTATTCCGCGGCTACACTGACTTCATACTAGTTGATTGCTACGAATGGTTATTGCATCATGTTTTTACTTGTGGTCCCTCAAATAAATAGAATCGCATCTGTCATCAGCACTGTATGATTCAACTAAAACTAGCTGAACTCAATCAGTAGCATCTTTTTTTTTATTTAGTGAAACCTTGAACTATACGGTAGCAAACTAGCAACAGGGAAATTATAAACATAGTAGCTGATCTTTGGAATCTTGTTTTTTTATTTCCATATTAAAAGTATTTTTTGTTTTATTTTTCTACGGGAAAACGGCCAGGGTGTCATGGGCGTGGCCTTGCTTTGGCTTCACCAGCGAGGATAGAACGGGCTACACCAAAACAAAGGATACGTGCGTGTAGGAACTGGCGGAGCGAATCACTGCGAAACCAGTCCACCGCCGTTTCGAGTCTGGACGTAGAAACAACGAATCGTTCCAGTTCCGATTCCTTAGCGCACGAACCTGTTTGGCACCGATTCTCCCGATTCCTACGAGAAACGGAACCGTTTCCATCGTCCAAACGCACCCTAATTTAGCGTCATAAATATTTATATTTTTTCTATAAATTTAGTTAAATTTAGAATAGTTTTTTTCTCGATCGCGCAAAAGACTTGCGCGTTTTTGTATTAAGAGAATAGAAGTTTGATTACAAGGTTGGGCTTTAGTGATATTCAACAGATCATTGGCCCTCCCTAGCTGTAGTTTTCCTAGTTAATTACTCGCTGAAGCAAACAGCCGAGGTTCTTTGCGCCAGCCTGCACCCATTTGGGAAACTCTAGAACTTAATTTATTTTGGAACACTTATTTGGGTGCCGATTCATTGTGTATCCCACGTGTAAGAATTTTTTCATTCAAGGTTTTTCGTTTGGTTGCTCACTCTCCCAGTCTCCGTCCTTTCTATATGACGTGGGTCCCACGAGCGCCTTTGGAAGCACGTAAGACGAGCTATAAAACATTCGCTAGCGTTTTATTTTTACGTTTCACTTTTGTATATACATGCTCGCTCACCTCCACGTCAGAGGTAAGCCGGTGACGTCGACACCTGTTGGCCCTGCTCTCAGTCTCAGCAGAGCTGAACACAGAAGCAAATGATAAATGACCCATAGAAGAAAGAATAGAAGATCACGAAGGCGGTGCCTCCGCACTGAAATATGTACGGCCTACCATTGTCTATTGCTGGTCATAGAAAAATAAACCAACATGCTAAGCAAAAAGGGATTATCCCTAATGCACGATGAGCCCACACTGATCACTTTTCTCATCACTTCATTATCTAAATAAACTAGCCTGTTACTACTGTAGCACAGAGAGGCAACTTGCTGGATAATGCAAAGAAATGCTTGTCCAGCTTGGACTTCTTGGAAGCTAATGAAGTGAGCATGAAAGAGGGATTAATAAAACAGATAACTTTTTTTCTTTGCGAATAATGCTTTCAGGAAAGCCGAAAGCAGGCGTATCTTCATGGATGTACTATAACTTTGTGTTATTATTATTAAGAGTGATACTACTTACTTGTCTCTGAGGAGTGGGTAGATGAGGATGAGGCCCTCAAAGCTGTCCGGTGAAATGTTGTCCATGAGCAGATCCCTGAAGTCAGCGACCCCAGCCTTTGGCACAAACATGTTGAGCCATGGGTGGTGTACCTCCCATAGCCCCACGCTCCTCAGGCTCATCTCCTCCATCCTGACCCGATTAAGGAAATCCAAGTAGGACACCTCCACACTGTACAACTGGAACACCATGTGGCTCATCTGCCTCGAGATAACTTCCACAACCTGAAACAGATATGCATATTATATTAGTATAAAGCATCCCTAATCATTCTTGGCTACCATTTTTGGAGCTTACATGGGGCACATTAGTGTCTTTGTGCTGGTAATCATGGACTGCAAACTCTAAGCAGTAGTAGATCTTAGGGCTGTTCTTGGTGCCAAAATCTGGGTTGAAGTCCACGCTAGCAGGGAAGGCGACGGAGGAGCTGTGAAGGGATTGTTCATTCAAGACGATGAAACCTTCCACGTAGTCCACCAAATCCGGAATCGACACGAGCAACTCCTGGTCCCTGGTGAAGATGCTGAAATCATCATAGAAGGCTCTCACCCACGTCACCTGTATATATTTATTCAAAAGTTGTTCAGTTATTATTATAGCAGACATCAGAGTCTTGACATACACAACTAATGCAATAATAGTAATACGTATGACATACTACTAACTAAGATGTACGGAACAGCTGTAAGACAAGGCAGGCAGCATACTTTCTGTGGAGCTTCCTGCAACAGGATCCTGGCCCTAGTTATGATGCCGAACTGGCCAAGGCCTCCCAGAACGGCATTGAACAGATCGGCATCCTTGCTGGGTGAGCATTTCACAATCTCCCCTCGTCCTGTGAAACCGACAGAGAGTAACAGAAGGGGAAAAAAAAAACCTACTGCCCATCAGTTAAAAAGGGGTTGGTCAAGAAAGACACAGCCAAAAAGGCAAAAACAAAATCTAATCCTTTTGTTTCATTCACCATGCATGCGTGTCTCACCTGTGACTACCTCCAGCTGTAGAACGTTGCTGATCTGAGGCCCGTGCTTAAATGTCTGCCCGCTGATGCCAGCATTGGACAGAGTTCCGCCAACGGTGAGATAGAGGTAGTCAGTCCATGACCTTGGAGCTAGCCCAAGCTTCAGGCTCTGCTCCAGGAGCTCTATCCACATAACCCCAGCGCCCACATCAGCATAGGAAACCTGTCCTTCTCCTCCTCTGTGGAATTCTATCTCGGCAGGCAAGGAGCGCATCTCCACCACAATGCCATCTAGAGCCTGAGCCTGCCCATGGATGGAGTGGCCTGCTCCCCGGGCTGCCACCGTGACCTTGCTCAGAGACGAGCCGGAGAGGAAGCTGAGAAGCATGGAGATGTCCCCTGACGACTGGGGCCTCAGCACTGCGGCCGGAGAGTGGAAGAGAATCCTGCCGAAATCGCTGGACGCGGTGGTGGTGGTGGGGAGCAGGTTTAAGGGGCCGAAGTCCATGGGGCTTTGTATGAATTTGTATGGAGAGCAGAGTGAGACGATGAGGATGAGCAGGCTGGCTCTTGTGCTCACCATGGCAGCCTCCATGGAGATGGAGTGAGCAATTCCTGGAGCTGCTTCTTGCAGCAAGCAATATAGAGGTAGAGGGTGGTAAAATTAAAGCAGAGCCAGAGGGGATGCGTTTATTTCCTTGTCTAGTCACCACAACGTGTAGGATTGTGATGGCGGTGGGAGGAGATCAGATGATCATATTGCTTTGTTCTTGCCCTTTTGGGCAAAGGCTGAGGGATGAAGAAAAATGAGGGCAGGGTTGAGGGATCTTAAAGGAGCAGGAGGGTGATTTGAGGTTTTAAAAGGGGTTTCATGTCATGAGGAGAGAAAAGGAAGCAAAAGACCAAAGACAGAAGCTGTCACATACCCAAAAAAAGGCCACCATGTGATCTTCAGCCCTCTCTGTCCCTCTCCCCTCGCCCCCTGTGACAAAGAATGCCTGAGGGCAGCAGTGGAGGGCTCTTTCTCTCTCTTCTCTCTCTGAGAAGTGAGAAGGGGAAGCTCTGACTCTGAAGCAGGCGAGCAGCTGAAACAACCGGCGCAAATAAATGGAGGTAGATAAAGAGGACAAGCCTGAGGCTCCCTGTCCCTGCCAAAAGACAAGGGCCAAGACAATACTGGCCACACTGGTCACTGCACTCTCTTTTCTGTTTCGGAAGAGGATGTGTCTTCAAATGGAGGTCCATGTGATCAGCTGTCTCACTCTTCTCCCTATCAACTCTCAAGTATTGAGCTGAATGGACAAAATAAAAAAAGAAGGTTTAAGTATGCATTCAATAATATCCATTTATGACGCATCACACATATAGGAAATGAAAATGAAGCAAAATATCGTTCTCAGATTTATGAACCCGGGGAGCAAGAGGAAAGCAGAACCAACCATTTTTTTCGCTGCCCCGTTGCTCTAATCCATCTGAACAGTCTTTTAAGGAGAGCCTATACTCCTGGGTCCTCCTGTTGCACTTGACCATCTATCACTAGCTGGGCACAATATGGCTCACTCTAGATACAAATCTTTTGCAGGGCTACTGTTGTGTAATACTGTTGAGAGGGCCCTAGACTCACTTATGATGATTGGCCACCGCTTAAGGCCAAGGAGAAGGAGCCCATGGATTGTGTGGCTGGAAACCATGAGCTCTCATGCAACTAACAGGCAAGGGTGAGGACTGAGGACCTACACCTACTCCATTTGTTTCAGGAAGGAAATCAGAGGCCAAAAGATCTACACGAAAACAAGACTCCTTTTCTTTTTCTTCTTTCTGAAGGGCACGGAGACAATTAACTAAGACCTACATCGATAATAAATATATTGGCATCTAGTTGTTCAGAAAACAAAAGAAGGCACAAAATTTTGCTGACCTTAGGATGACATGGCAAACTCAAATTTTAATGGACTCGTCCAAGCACTGTTTATCTAATACCATTTTATACCCTCCCTATTTGCATCGATAACAGGCTAGCTAATATTATATATTCATCATGCATATAAATGAATTTCCCAAGCTCATAAATGATTTTTTTCTATTGAGTTCTAAATACTGAGACAAACTCTCTAGATGAGAACTTTTTTTTAAATAATATTTTTTTAATAAGTAATGCAAATATAGCATACGGATAAAAAGAATTTTAAATATAGTAGTCTGTCGGCTTCTCGGTGGCCGATAGGGACCCTGTCGGCTACTGGAGAGCCGACAGGTCCCTATTGGCTGGCCAGTAGCCGACAACAAGATGCCGGTGGGGGCCGCTCGGGCGGCGGCGGCGGCCGGCGAGGCGAGCGGCGGCAGCGGCGGGCGGCAGCGGCAGAGCGAGCGAGAGAGAGAGGAGAGAGCGCGCCGGCCAGTCCAGATATTTTAGGACCTGTCGGCCCTCCGGAAGCCGACAGGGCCCTGTCGGCTTGCCGAAGGCCGACAGGTCCCTAGGGCCCACCACGGCATCTTGTTGTCGGCTACTGGCCAGCCAATAGGGACCTGTCGGCTCTCCAGTAGCCGACAGGGTCCCTATCGGCCACCGAGAAGCCGACAGACTACTATATTTAAAATTCTTTTTATCCGTATGCTATATTTGCATTACTTATTAAAAAAATATTATTTAAAAAAAGTTCTCATCTAGAGAGTTTGTCTCAGTATTTAGAACTCAATAGAAAAAAATCATTTATGAGCTTGGGAAATTCATTTATATGCATGATGAATATATAATATTAGCTAGCCTGTTATCGATGCAAATAGGGAGGGTATAAAATGGTATTAGATAAACAGTGCTTGGACGAGTCCATTAAAATTTGAGTTTGCCATGTCATCCTAAGGTCAGCAAAATTTTGTGCCTTCTTTTGTTTTCTGAACAACTAGATGCCAATATATTTATTATCGATGTAGGTCTTAGTTAATTGTCTCCGTGCCCTTCAGAAAGAAGAAAAAGAAAAGGAGTCTTGTTTTCGTGTAGATCTTTTGGCCTCTGATTTCCTTCCTGAAACAAATGGAGTAGGTGTAGGTCCTCAGTCCTCACCCTTGCCTGTTAGTTGCATGAGAGCTCATGGTTTCCAGCCACACAATCCATGGGCTCCTTCTCCTTGGCCTTAAGCGGTGGCCAATCATCATAAGTGAGTCTAGGGCCCTCTCAACAGTATTACACAACAGTAGCCCTGCAAAAGATTTGTATCTAGAGTGAGCCATATTGTGCCCAGCTAGTGATAGATGGTCAAGTGCAACAGGAGGACCCAGGAGTATAGGCTCTCCTTAAAAGACTGTTCAGATGGATTAGAGCAACGGGGCAGCGAAAAAAATGGTTGGTTCTGCTTTCCTCTTGCTCCCCGGGTTCATAAATCTGAGAACGATATTTTGCTTCATTTTCATTTCCTATATGTGTGATGCGTCATAAATGGATATTATTGAATGCATACTTAAACCTTCTTTTTTTATTTTGTCCATTCAGCTCAATACTTGAGAGTTGATAGGGAGAAGAGTGAGACAGCTGATCACATGGACCTCCATTTGAAGACACATCCTCTTCCGAAACAGAAAAGAGAGTGCAGTGACCAGTGTGGCCAGTATTGTCTTGGCCCTTGTCTTTTGGCAGGGACAGGGAGCCTCAGGCTTGTCCTCTTTATCTACCTCCATTTATTTGCGCCGGTTGTTTCAGCTGCTCGCCTGCTTCAGAGTCAGAGCTTCCCCTTCTCACTTCTCAGAGAGAGAAGAGAGAGAAAGAGCCCTCCACTGCTGCCCTCAGGCATTCTTTGTCACAGGGGGCGAGGGGAGAGGGACAGAGAGGGCTGAAGATCACATGGTGGCCTTTTTTTGGGTATGTGACAGCTTCTGTCTTTGGTCTTTTGCTTCCTTTTCTCTCCTCATGACATGAAACCCCTTTTAAAACCTCAAATCACCCTCCTGCTCCTTTAAGATCCCTCAACCCTGCCCTCATTTTTCTTCATCCCTCAGCCTTTGCCCAAAAGGGCAAGAACAAAGCAATATGATCATCTGATCTCCTCCCACCGCCATCACAATCCTACACGTTGTGGTGACTAGACAAGGAAATAAACGCATCCCCTCTGGCTCTGCTTTAATTTTACCACCCTCTACCTCTATATTGCTTGCTGCAAGAAGCAGCTCCAGGAATTGCTCACTCCATCTCCATGGAGGCTGCCATGGTGAGCACAAGAGCCAGCCTGCTCATCCTCATCGTCTCACTCTGCTCTCCATACAAATTCATACAAAGCCCCATGGACTTCGGCCCCTTAAACCTGCTCCCCACCACCACCACCGCGTCCAGCGATTTCGGCAGGATTCTCTTCCACTCTCCGGCCGCAGTGCTGAGGCCCCAGTCGTCAGGGGACATCTCCATGCTTCTCAGCTTCCTCTCCGGCTCGTCTCTGAGCAAGGTCACGGTGGCAGCCCGGGGAGCAGGCCACTCCATCCATGGGCAGGCTCAGGCTCTAGATGGCATTGTGGTGGAGATGCGCTCCTTGCCTGCCGAGATAGAATTCCACAGAGGAGGAGAAGGACAGGTTTCCTATGCCGATGTGGGCGCTGGGGTTATGTGGATAGAGCTCCTGGAGCAGAGCCTGAAGCTTGGGGCTAGCTCCAAGGTCATGGACTGACTACCTCTATCTCACCGTTGGCGGAACTCTGTCCAATGCTGGCATCAGCGGGCAGACATTTAAGCACGGGCCTCAGATCAGCAACGTTCTACAGCTGGAGGTAGTCACAGGTGAGACACGCATGCATGGTGAATGAAACAAAAGGATTAGATTTTGTTTTTGCCTTTTTGGCTGTGTCTTTCTTGACCAACCCCTTTTTAACTGATGGGCAGTAGGTTTTTTTTTTCCCCTTCTGTTACTCTCTGTCGGTTTCACAGGACGAGGGGAGATTGTGAAATGCTCACCCAGCAAGGGATGCCGATCTGTTCAATGCCGTTCTGGGAGGCCTTGGCCAGTTCGGCATCATAACTAGGGCCAGGATCCTGTTGCAGGAAGCTCCACAGAAAGTATGCTGCCTGCCTTGTCTTACAGCTGTTCCGTACATCTTAGTTAGTAGTATGTCATACGTATTACTATTATTGCATTAGTTGTGTATGTCAAGACTCTGATGTCTGCTATAATAATAACTGAACAACTTTGAATAAATATATACAGGTGACGTGGGTGAGAGCCTTCTATGATGATTTCAGCATCTTCACCAGGGACCAGGAGTTGCTCGTGTCGATTCCGGATTTGGTGGACTACGTGGAAGGTTTCATCGTCTTGAATGAACAATCCTTCACAGCTCCTCCGTCGCCTTCCCTGCTAGCGTGGACTTCAACCCAGATTTTGGCACCAAGAACAGCCCTAAGATCTACTACTGCTTAGAGTTTGCAGTCCATGATTACCAGCACAAAGACACTAATGTGCCCATGTAAGCTCCAAAAATGGTAGCCAAGAATGATTAGGGATGCTTTATACTAATATAATATGCATATCTGTTTCAGGTTGTGGAAGTTATCTCGAGGCAGATGAGCCACATGGTGTTCCAGTTGTACAGTGTGGAGGTGTCCTACTTGGATTTCCTTAATCGGGTCAGGATGGAGGAGATGAGCCTGAGGAGCGTGGGGGCTATGGGAGGTACACCACCCATGGCTCAACATGTTTGTGCCAAAGGTTGGGGTCGCTGACTTCAGGGATCTGCTCATGGACAACATTTCACCGGACAGCTTTGAGGGCCTCATCCTCATCTACCCACTCCTCAGAGACAAGTAAGTAGTATCACTCTTAATAATAATAACACAAAGTTATAGTACATCCATGAAGATACGCCTGCTTTCGGCTTTCCTGAAAGCATTATTCGCAAAGAAAAAAAGTTATCTGTTTTATTAATCCCTCTTTCATGCTCACTTCATTAGCTTCCAAGAAGTCCAAGCTGGACAAGCATTTCTTTGCATTATCCAGCAAGTTGCCTCTCTGTGCTACAGTAGTAACAGGCTAGTTTATTTAGATAATGAAGTGATGAGAAAAGTGATCAGTGTGGGCTCATCGTGCATTAGGGATAATCCCTTTTTGCTTAGCATGTTGGTTTATTTTTCTATGACCAGCAATAGACAATGGTAGGCCGTACATATTTCAGTGCGGAGGCACCGCCTTCGTGATCTTCTATTCTTTCTTCTATGGGTCATTTATCATTTGCTTCTGTGTTCAGCTCTGCTGAGACTGAGAGCAGGGCCAACAGGTGTCGACGTCACCGGCTTACCTCTGACGTGGAGGTGAGCGAGCATGTATATACAAAAGTGAAACGTAAAAATAAAACGCTAGCGAATGTTTTATAGCTCGTCTTACGTGCTTCCAAAGGCGCTCGTGGGACCCACGTCATATAGAAAGGACGGAGACTGGGAGAGTGAGCAACCAAACGAAAAACCTTGAATGAAAAAATTCTTACACGTGGGGATACACAATGAATCGGCACCCAATAAGTGTTCCAAAATAAATTAAGTTCTAGAGTTTCCCAAATGGGTGCAGGCTGGCGCAAAGAACCTCGGCTGTTTGCTTCAGCGAGTAATTAACTAGGAAAACTACAGCTAGGGAGGGCCAATGATCTGTTGAATATCACTAAAGCCCAACCTTGTAATCAAACTTCTATTCTCTTAATACAAAAACGCGCAAGTCTTTTGCGCGATCGAGAAAAAAACTATTCTAAATTTAACTAAATTTATAGAAAAAATATAAATATTTATGACGCTAAATTAGGGTGCGTTTGGACGATGGAAACGGTTCCGTTTCTCGTAGGAATCGGGAGAATCGGTGCCAAACAGGTTCGTGCGCTAAGGAATCGGAACTGGAACGATTCGTTGTTTCTACGTCCAGACTCGAAACGGCGGTGGACTGGTTTCGCAGTGATTCGCTCCGCCAGTTCCTACACGCACGTATCCTTTGTTTTGGTGTAGCCCGTTCTATCCTCGCTGGTGAAGCCAAAGCAAGGCCACGCCCATGACACCCTGGCCGTTTTCCCGTAGAAAAATAAAACAAAAAATACAATAGAAATACCATATATATATATATATGTTGGCCGTTTCCCATAGAAAAATAAAACAAAACACTATTGAATCAGCCGGAATCAACCAAAAAACCACCAGCCGAATAGGGTCAATTTTTAGAAAAGAGTAACATCGTCTATAATATCAGATAAATATATTATAAAAAATATATTTTATTGATACATATAGTGATACTAAGGGTCCCGTTTGGTAGGGATCCAGATTATAGGAGAAACGTTTCAGTTTCAGATTCTCTGGAGAAACGTTTCTCTGAGAAACAGAATCAGTTACTGAAACCGTTTGGCTACTTGTCTGGGTTCAAATTCTGAATAGAGATTAATGTGGTGGAATAGACCAAAGTGCCCTAGTATATTTTTTCTATAAATTTAGTTAAATTTAGAATAGTTTTTTTCTCGATCGCGCAAAAGACTTGCGCGTTTTTGTATTAAGAGAATAGAAGTTTGATTACAAGGTTGGGCTTTAGTGATATTCAACAGATCATTGGCCCTCCCTAGCTGTAGTTTTCCTAGTTAATTACTCGCTGAAGCAAACAGCCGAGGTTCTTTGCGCCAGCCTGCACCCATTTGGGGAAACTCTAGAACTTAATTTATTTTGGAACACTTATTTGGGTGCCGATTCATTGTGTATCCCACGTGTAGAATTTTTTCATTCAAGGTTTTTCGTTTGGTTGCTCACTCTCCCAGTCTCCGTCCTTTCTATATGACGTGGGTCCCACGAGCGCCTTTGGAAGCACGTAAGACGAGCTATAAAACATTCGCTAGCGTTTTATTTTTACGTTTCACTTTTGTATATACATGCTCGCTCACCTCCACGTCAGAGGTAAGCCGGTGACGTCGACACCTGTTGGCCCTGCTCTCAGTCTCAGCAGAGCTGAACACAGAAGCAAATGATAAATGACCCATAGAAGAAAGAATAGAAGATCACGAAGGCGGTGCCTCCGCACTGAAATATGTACGGCCTACCATTGTCTATTGCTGGTCATAGAAAAATAAACCAACATGCTAAGCAAAAAGGGATTATCCCTAATGCACGATGAGCCCACACTGATCACTTTTCTCATCACTTCATTATCTAAATAAACTAGCCTGTTACTACTGTAGCACAGAGAGGCAACTTGCTGGATAATGCAAAGAAATGCTTGTCCAGCTTGGACTTCTTGGAAGCTAATGAAGTGAGCATGAAAGAGGGATTAATAAAACAGATAACTTTTTTTCTTTGCGATAATGCTTTCAGGAAAGCCGAAAGCAGGCGTATCTTCATGGATGTACTATAACTTTGTGTTATTATTATTAAGAGTGATACTACTTACTTGTCTCTGAGGAGTGGGTAGATGAGGATGAGGCCCTCAAAGCTGTCCGGTGAAATGTTGTCCATGAGCAGATCCCTGAAGTCAGCGACCCCAACCTTTGGCACAAACATGTTGAGCCATGGGTGGTGTACCTCCCATAGCCCCACGCTCCTCAGGCTCATCTCCTCCATCCTGACCCGATTAAGGAAATCCAAGTAGGACACCTCCACACTGTACAACTGGAACACCATGTGGCTCATCTGCCTCGAGATAACTTCCACAACCTGAAACAGATATGCATATTATATTAGTATAAAGCATCCCTAATCATTCTTGGCTACCATTTTTGGAGCTTACATGGGGCACATTAGTGTCTTTGTGCTGGTAATCATGGACTGCAAACTCTAAGCAGTAGTAGATCTTAGGGCTGTTCTTGGTGCCAAAATCTGGGTTGAAGTCCACGCTAGCAGGGAAGGCGACGGAGGAGCTGTGAAGGGATTGTTCATTCAAGACGATGAACCTTCCACGTAGTCCACCAAATCCGGAATCGACACGAGCAACTCCTGGTCCCTGGTGAAGATGCTGAAATCATCATAGAAGGCTCTCACCCCACGTCACCTGTATATATTTATTCAAAAGTTGTTCAGTTATTATTATAGCAGACATCAGAGTCTTGACATACACAACTAATGCAATAATAGTAATACGTATGACATACTACTAACTAAGATGTACGGAACAGCTGTAAGACAAGGCAGGCAGCATACTTTCTGTGGAGCTTCCTGCAACAGGATCCTGGCCCTAGTTATGATGCCGAACTGGCCAAGGCCTCCCAGAACGGCATTGAACAGATCGGCATCCTTGCTGGGGTGAGCATTTCACAATCTCCCCTCGTCCTGTGAAACCGACAGAGAGTAACAGAAGGGGAAAAAAAAAACCTACTGCCCATCAGTTAAAAAGGGGTTGGTCAAGAAAGACACAGCCAAAAAGGCAAAAACAAAATCTAATCCTTTTGTTTCATTCACCATGCATGCGTGTCTCACCTGTGACTACCTCCAGCTGTAGAACGTTGCTGATCTGAGGCCCGTGCTTAAATGTCTGCCCGCTGATGCCAGCATTGGGACAGAGTTCGCCAACGGTGAGATAGAGGTAGTCAGTCCATGACCTTGGAGCTAGCCCAAGCTTCAGGCTCTGCTCCAGGAGCTCTATCCACATAACCCCAGCGCCCCAGTCGTCAGGGGACATCTCCATGCTTCTCAGCTTCCTCTCCGGCTCGTCTCTGAGCAAGGTCACGGTGGCAGCCCGGGGAGCAGGCCACTCCATCCATGGGCAGGCTCAGGCTCTAGATGGCATTGTGGTGGAGATGCGCTCCTTGCCTGCCGAGATAGAATTCCACAGAGGAGGAGAAGGACAGGTTTCCTATGCCGATGTGGGCGCTGGGGTTATGTGGATAGAGCTCCTGGAGCAGAGCCTGAAGCTTGGGCTAGCTCCAAGGTCATGGACTGACTACCTCTATCTCACCGTTGGCGGAACTCTGTCCAATGCTGGCATCAGCGGGCAGACATTTAAGCACGGGGCCTCAGATCAGCAACGTTCTACAGCTGGAGGTAGTCACAGGTGAGACACGCATGCATGGTGAATGAAACAAAAGGATTAGATTTTGTTTTTGCCTTTTTGGCTGTGTCTTTCTTGACCAACCCCTTTTTAACTGATGGGCAGTAGGTTTTTTTTTTTCCCCTTCTGTTACTCTCTGTCGGTTTCACAGGACGAGGGGAGATTGTGAAATGCTCACCCAGCAAGGATGCCGATCTGTTCAATGCCGTTCTGGGAGGCCTTGGCCAGTTCGGCATCATAACTAGGGCCAGGATCCTGTTGCAGGAAGCTCCACAGAAAGTATGCTGCCTGCCTTGTCTTACAGCTGTTCCGTACATCTTAGTTAGTAGTATGTCATACGTATTACTATTATTGCATTAGTTGTGTATGTCAAGACTCTGATGTCTGCTATAATAATAACTGAACAACTTTTGAATAAATATATACAGGTGACGTGGGTGAGAGCCTTCTATGATGATTTCAGCATCTTCACCAGGGACCAGGAGTTGCTCGTGTCGATTCCGGATTTGGTGGACTACGTGGAAGGTTTCATCGTCTTGAATGAACAATCCCTTCACAGCTCCTCCGTCGCCTTCCCTGCTAGCGTGGACTTCAACCCAGATTTTGGCACCAAGAACAGCCCTAAGATCTACTACTGCTTAGAGTTTGCAGTCCATGATTACCAGCACAAAGACACTAATGTGCCCCATGTAAGCTCCAAAAATGGTAGCCAAGAATGATTAGGGATGCTTTATACTAATATAATATGCATATCTGTTTCAGGTTGTGGAAGTTATCTCGAGGCAGATGAGCCACATGGTGTTCCAGTTGTACAGTGTGGAGGTGTCCTACTTGGATTTCCTTAATCGGGTCAGGATGGAGGAGATGAGCCTGAGGAGCGTGGGGCTATGGGAGGTACACCACCCATGGCTCAACATGTTTGTGCCAAAGGTTGGGGTCGCTGACTTCAGGGATCTGCTCATGGACAACATTTCACCGGACAGCTTTGAGGGCCTCATCCTCATCTACCCACTCCTCAGAGACAAGTAAGTAGTATCACTCTTAATAATAATAACACAAAGTTATAGTACATCCATGAAGATACGCCTGCTTTCGGCTTTCCTGAAAGCATTATTCGCAAAGAAAAAAAGTTATCTGTTTTATTAATCCCTCTTTCATGCTCACTTCATTAGCTTCCAAGAAGTCCAAGCTGGACAAGCATTTCTTTGCATTATCCAGCAAGTTGCCTCTCTGTGCTACAGTAGTAACAGGCTAGTTTATTTAGATAATGAAGTGATGAGAAAAGTGATCAGTGTGGGCTCATCGTGCATTAGGGATAATCCCTTTTTGCTTAGCATGTTGGTTTATTTTTCTATGACCAGCAATAGACAATGGTAGGCCGTACATATTTCAGTGCGGAGGCACCGCCTTCGTGATCTTCTATTCTTTCTTCTATGGGTCATTTATCATTTGCTTCTGTGTTCAGCTCTGCTGAGACTGAGAGCAGGGCCAACAGGTGTCGACGTCACCGGCTTACCTCTGACGTGGAGGTGAGCGAGCATGTATATACAAAAGTGAAACGTAAAAATAAAACGCTAGCGAATGTTTTATAGCTCGTCTTACGTGCTTCCAAAGGCGCTCGTGGGACCCACGTCATATAGAAAGGACGGAGACTGGGAGAGTGAGCAACCAAACGAAAAACCTTGAATGAAAAAATTCTTACACGTGGGATACACAATGAATCGGCACCCAAATAAGTGTTCCAAAATAAATTAAGTTCTAGAGTTTCCCAAATGGGTGCAGGCTGGCGCAAAGAACCTCGGCTGTTTGCTTCAGCGAGTAATTAACTAGAAAACTACAGCTAGGGAGGGCCAATGATCTGTTGAATATCACTAAAGCCCAACCTTGTAATCAAACTTCTATTCTCTTAATACAAAAACGCGCAAGTCTTTTGCGCGATCGAGAAAAAAACTATTCTAAATTTAACTAAATTTATAGAAAAAATATACTAGGGCACTTTGGTCTATTCCACCACATTAATCTCTATTCAGAATTTGAACCCAGACAAGTAGCCAACGGTTTCAGTAACTGATTCTGTTTCTCAGAGAAACGTTTCTCCAGAGAATCTGAAACTGAAACGTTTCTCCTATAATCTGGATCCCTACCAAACGGACCCTTAGTATCACTATATGTATCAATAAAATATATTTTTATAATATATTTATCTGATATTATAGACGATGTTACTCTTTTCTAAAAATTGACCCTATTCGGCTGGTGGTTTTTTGGTTGATTCCGGCTGATTCAATAGTGTTTTGTTTTATTTTCTATGGGAAACGGCCAACATATATATATATATATGGTATTTCTATTGTATTTTTTGTTTTATTTTTCTACGGGAAAACGGCCAGGGTGTCATGGGCGTGGCCTTGCTTTGGCTTCACCAGCGAGGATAGAACGGGCTACACCAAAACAAAGGATACGTGCGTGTAGGAACTGGCGGAGCGAATCACTGCGAAACCAGTCCACCGCCGTTTCGAGTCTGGACGTAGAAACAACGAATCGTTCCAGTTCCGATTCCTTAGCGCACGAACCTGTTTGGCACCGATTCTCCCGATTCCTACGAGAAACGGAACCGTTTCCATCGTCCAAACGCACCCTAATTTAGCGTCATAAATATTTATATTTTTTCTATAAATTTAGTTAAATTTAGAATAGTTTTTTTCTCGATCGCGCAAAAGACTTGCGCGTTTTTGTATTAAGAGAATAGAAGTTTGATTACAAGGTTGGGCTTTAGTGATATTCAACAGATCATTGGCCCTCCCTAGCTGTAGTTTTCCTAGTTAATTACTCGCTGAAGCAAACAGCCGAGGTTCTTTGCGCCAGCCTGCACCCATTTGGGAAACTCTAGAACTTAATTTATTTTGGAACACTTATTTGGGTGCCGATTCATTGTGTATCCCACGTGTAAGAATTTTTTCATTCAAGGTTTTTCGTTTGGTTGCTCACTCTCCCAGTCTCCGTCCTTTCTATATGACGTGGGTCCCACGAGCGCCTTTGGAAGCACGTAAGACGAGCTATAAAACATTCGCTAGCGTTTTATTTTTACGTTTCACTTTTGTATATACATGCTCGCTCACCTCCACGTCAGAGGTAAGCCGGTGACGTCGACACCTGTTGGCCCTGCTCTCAGTCTCAGCAGAGCTGAACACAGAAGCAAATGATAAATGACCCATAGAAGAAAGAATAGAAGATCACGAAGGCGGTGCCTCCGCACTGAAATATGTACGGCCTACCATTGTCTATTGCTGGTCATAGAAAAATAAACCAACATGCTAAGCAAAAAGGGATTATCCCTAATGCACGATGAGCCCACACTGATCACTTTTCTCATCACTTCATTATCTAAATAAACTAGCCTGTTACTACTGTAGCACAGAGAGGCAACTTGCTGGATAATGCAAAGAAATGCTTGTCCAGCTTGGACTTCTTGGAAGCTAATGAAGTGAGCATGAAAGAGGGATTAATAAAACAGATAACTTTTTTTCTTTGCGAATAATGCTTTCAGGAAAGCCGAAAGCAGGCGTATCTTCATGGATGTACTATAACTTTGTGTTATTATTATTAAGAGTGATACTACTTACTTGTCTCTGAGGAGTGGGTAGATGAGGATGAGGCCCTCAAAGCTGTCCGGTGAAATGTTGTCCATGAGCAGATCCCTGAAGTCAGCGACCCCAACCTTTGGCACAAACATGTTGAGCCATGGGTGGTGTACCTCCCATAGCCCCACGCTCCTCAGGCTCATCTCCTCCATCCTGACCCGATTAAGGAAATCCAAGTAGGACACCTCCACACTGTACAACTGGAACACCATGTGGCTCATCTGCCTCGAGATAACTTCCACAACCTGAAACAGATATGCATATTATATTAGTATAAAGCATCCCTAATCATTCTTGGCTACCATTTTTGGAGCTTACATGGGGCACATTAGTGTCTTTGTGCTGGTAATCATGGACTGCAAACTCTAAGCAGTAGTAGATCTTAGGGCTGTTCTTGGTGCCAAAATCTGGGTTGAAGTCCACGCTAGCAGGGAAGGCGACGGAGGAGCTGTGAAGGGATTGTTCATTCAAGACGATGAAACCTTCCACGTAGTCCACCAAATCCGGAATCGACACGAGCAACTCCTGGTCCCTGGTGAAGATGCTGAAATCATCATAGAAGGCTCTCACCCACGTCACCTGTATATATTTATTCAAAAGTTGTTCAGTTATTATTATAGCAGACATCAGAGTCTTGACATACACAACTAATGCAATAATAGTAATACGTATGACATACTACTAACTAAGATGTACGGAACAGCTGTAAGACAAGGCAGGCAGCATACTTTCTGTGGAGCTTCCTGCAACAGGATCCTGGCCCTAGTTATGATGCCGAACTGGCCAAGGCCTCCCAGAACGGCATTGAACAGATCGGCATCCTTGCTGGGTGAGCATTTCACAATCTCCCCTCGTCCTGTGAAACCGACAGAGAGTAACAGAAGGGGAAAAAAAAAACCTACTGCCCATCAGTTAAAAAGGGGTTGGTCAAGAAAGACACAGCCAAAAAGGCAAAAACAAAATCTAATCCTTTTGTTTCATTCACCATGCATGCGTGTCTCACCTGTGACTACCTCCAGCTGTAGAACGTTGCTGATCTGAGGCCCGTGCTTAAATGTCTGCCCGCTGATGCCAGCATTGGACAGAGTTCCGCCAACGGTGAGATAGAGGTAGTCAGTCCATGACCTTGGAGCTAGCCCAAGCTTCAGGCTCTGCTCCAGGAGCTCTATCCACATAACCCCAGCGCCCACATCGGCATAGGAAACCTGTCCTTCTCCTCCTCTGTGGAATTCTATCTCGGCAGGCAAGGAGCGCATCTCCACCACAATGCCATCTAGAGCCTGAGCCTGCCCATGGATGGAGTGGCCTGCTCCCCGGGCTGCCACCGTGACCTTGCTCAGAGACGAGCCGGAGAGGAAGCTGAGAAGCATGGAGATGTCCCCTGACGACTGGGGCGCTGGGGTTATGTGGATAGAGCTCCTGGAGCAGAGCCTGAAGCTTGGGCTAGCTCCAAGGTCATGGACTGACTACCTCTATCTCACCGTTGGCGGAACTCTGTCCAATGCTGGCATCAGCGGGCAGACATTTAAGCACGGGCCTCAGATCAGCAACGTTCTACAGCTGGAGGTAGTCACAGGTGAGACACGCATGCATGGTGAATGAAACAAAAGGATTAGATTTTGTTTTTGCCTTTTTGGCTGTGTCTTTCTTGACCAACCCCTTTTTAACTGATGGGCAGTAGGTTTTTTTTTTCCCCTTCTGTTACTCTCTGTCGGTTTCACAGGAC
>JAHUYU010001544.1:0-20150 GCA_030439765.1 Tripidium arundinaceum | reverse complement strand
TGAGCGGTTCGTGGCACGCTGCACCACGTGTCTAAAAGCTAAGTCTCGCTTGAATCCACACGGTTTGTATATGCCTCTTCCCATTCCTTCTATTCCTTGGGCAGATATTTCAATGGATTTTGTTTTGGGATTGCCGAGGACTAAGAGGGGGAGGGATAGTATTTTTGTGGTGGTGGATCATTTTTCTAAGATGGCACACTTTATACCATGTCATAAAAGTGATGATGCTGTTCTTATTGCTGACCTCTTTTTCAAAGAGATTGTTTGTTTGCATGGTATGCCTTCTACTATTGTTTCAGATCGCGATGCTAAATTTTTGAGTCACTTTTTGGCGAACTCTATGGAATAACTTGGGTACAAAACTGTTGTTTTCTACAACTTGTCACCCACAAACCGATGGACAAACGGAGGTAGTCAACCGCACCTTGGGCTCTATGTTGCGAGCTATTTTGAAGAAAAATTTGAAGATGTGGGAAGAATGTTTGCCTCATGTGGAGTTTGCTTATAATAGGGCAACACATTCTACACCAAGGTAAGTCCTTTTCAGGTAGTGTATGGATTCAATCCCCGTGCTCCAATTGATATTTTACCTTTGCCTACTAGTGAGAGAATTCATAAAGATGCTAAGGAACGTGCTGATTTTATTTTGCAAATGCATGAGACAACTAAGCGCAATATTGAAAAATGACAGAGAAGTATAGAATTGCTGGTAGTAAAGGTAGACAAGAAGTTAAGTTTGAACCGGGTGATTTAGTTTGGTTGCACTTGAGAAAGGATAGATTTTCAGATTTGAGAAAGTCAAAGTTGATGCCTAGAGCTGATGGTCCATTTAAAATTCTTGAGAAGGTTAATGATAATACATATAAGCTTGAGTTGCCCCCCGACTTCGGGGTTAGTCCTACATTTAACATTGCAGATTTGAAGCCATACTTGGGAAAAGAAGATGAGCTTGAGTCGAGGATGACTCCACTTCAAGAGGGGGAGGATGATGAGGACATCACTCCTTCAGATGCATCCGCTAATCCTCCAACCGTTATGCAAGGTCCAATGACCCGAGCACGAATGCGACAACTCAATTTGGAGGTGAGCTCGTTTCTAAGTGATCCTTTAAATATTCTCGAGAATAGGTTGCTACCTAATGATGTTATCTTGCTTACGAACTTTGGAGAGGGTCAAGAAGTGCTTTGGGACATTGGAGAAGACAAAGGAGTGCAGCAAGGGCGTGCAACACAAGCCGGAGGTCTAGTCCAACTCGAGTCCGAGTCTGCCTCGACCTCCAGGACCAGTCTGCACTAAAACGGACGTCCAGGACACATACGTACTCCGTTTTTAATGGTTCAACTTGGGTTGGAAAGATAATTTTAGTACCTAACCAGTGGTTTTGGTTTGACATTCAAATTCCACCCGAATCGACAAGAATCGTCAAAACAAGATAGAGTCCAGAAACTATTTTGATGCAGCATCATCTATTTTGGGTCCAATGGACCGTGTATCGTATGGGAGCCCATTAGGGGCGCATCTAGGGGTCATGACGACCCTAGCTCCCTATTTAGCGGTCGCCGCCGCCGTCGTTAGACTTTGGATTTTTCTTAGATTATTCTGTCAAGAATAGTTTCGCCGCTTGTTCGATTTGTGAGACCCCAACTCGTGAGATTAATCATTCATCTGCAAATTGGTTGCATTCTTCCTTATCCTTGCTTGTGTTCTTCGATTCGCAGGCAAGGACTAACCTTCTTGGCGAGGTCGGCCGTGCAACGCCGGTCGATAACCAAAGGAGACGTGGTGCTGCGATTGCGGGGTTTAGGACGTGTTGTTCGGAAGCCGGATCGACTTGTGACTCGACTCCACCAAATCGATAGTTACCAGAACCTCTCGGAAGCTCTTAAAACCTCATTCATTAAACGCATGAACGTACTAGGTGCATTAGTTAAACCAAAAGGCATTACTAACCACTCATACAACCCGAATTTGGTTTTGAAAGCTGTTTTCCATTCATCTCCAAGTTTCATTCTAATTTGATGGTAGCCACTACGCAAGTCAATTTTTGTGAAAATTACAGAGCCACACAACTCATCAAGCATGTCATCAAGCCTAGGAATAGGGTGACGATATCTAATAGTAATATTATTAATGGCTCTACAATCAACACACATCCGCCAAGAACCATCTTTCTTAGAAACCAAAATCACAGGAACAGCACAAGGACTAAGGCTTTCACGTACGTACCCACGGTCCAAAAGCTCTTGGACTTGTCACTAAATTTCCTTAGTCTCCTTGGGGTTGGTTCGATAAGCAGCACGGTTTGGCAATGTCGCTCCCGGAATCAAATCAATTTGATGCTCTATTCCTCTCATAGGTGGCAGCCCCGGGGGAATCTCAGCTGGAAAAATGTCCTCGTACTCCTGCAAAAGGTTAGTGACAGCAGGAGGTATCTCGTTAACATCATCATCTAGCGAAAACAAAGCTCGTTTACAAACCAAAGTATAGCAAATATCATCATCAGAAATTTCAGCAAGGTCAACTTTTCTTGCAAGCATAACTGTACCCTTCAATTTAATTCCATGGTCCTTAGAAATAGGTGTCGTCTTATCCTTTTTAGGTGGGTAAATAGAATTAGCAACTTGCTGATTTTCAGATTTAACATCATGCAAACTAGCAGCTCGTTCTTTATCAGCTTTTACAATTTCAGC
Source organism: Tripidium arundinaceum (assembly GCA_030439765.1). Classification (NCBI taxonomy): domain Eukaryota; kingdom Viridiplantae; phylum Streptophyta; class Magnoliopsida; order Poales; family Poaceae; genus Tripidium; species Tripidium arundinaceum. Next base: position 17,460 of record JAHUYU010001544.1, on the reverse strand, counting down.
CGGGGTCATAGGAACCAAAGTAATTTTCTTTCCTTTATGCACAAAAGTATATGTATTACTTCTACCATGGTGTATAGCATCATTATCAAATTCCATGGACGACCCAATAACAATGAACAAGCTTCCATAGGTACTACATCGCAATCAACAGAATCAACGTAGGAACCAATGGAAAAAGAAACTCTGCAAGTTTGTGTTACCTTCGCTTGTGCAGCATCATTAAACCACTGAATATGGTACGGATGGGGGTGTTGGCGTGTGGTCAAGCCAAGTTTCTTGACCAAATCTAAACTCACCAAATTATTGCAGCTACCTCCATCAATGATGACACGTGCTCGCCGATTGTTGATAACGAAGAAAATCTGGAACAAATTATGGCGTTGCAGCTTCTCAGGTTGTTGTACTTGTGTACTGAGCACTCGCTGGACAATGATGCTCTTATAGGCTGTTGTATCCTCGCTACCAAAGACTTCGGAGTCCCCTTGAATAGCCTCTTCTTGATCATCATCTTCAATGTCAGAGGTGCTGATGTATCCATCTTCTGTAGCAATGTATGCTCGTTGACTTGGGCATTCCCTCTGCACATGCCCAAATCCATGACATCGGTGGCACTGAATGCCGGAAGTGCGTCCCGTCAAAGCAACCGAGGAGGCACTCTTTGACGTTTCCTGCAAAGAATTTTTACCTGAACCTAAAGGTTTTGAAGAAGGCATTTTTGGAGTCGTTGGAGAAGCTGTTGGCCGCTTGCTCGCTGGTGGGGGCGCCCGAAAGGTGGAAGCCTTGGGAAGCCCCGAAGATGGCGCCATGCGCGGAGTATATGTAGAGCCACCCTTGCTCTTGCCCTGCAAATCACGCCCCTGCAACTCCTTCTCTGCAAGCATAGCAAACTGAAACAACTGGTTGACAGTGTTAAATTCTTTATAATCAACTATGTCCTGAATTTCGCGTCTCAATCCCGAATAAAAACGAACAATAGAATCTTCGGGTCCCTCCACTATGCCACAACGCATCAAACCCTTCTGAAGCTCACCATAGTAATCCTGCACAGATTTGTCTCCCTGATCTAAGCGCATCAGTTGCTTACGCAGGTCTCTATGATAAGAAGGCGGCACAAATCTATCACGCATAGCGACTTTAAGTTCTTCCCATGTACTAGGCAAAGCATCCGCTGCATCTAAACCAGTCCACCAAATGATAGCAAAATCTTTAAATTCACTAGTGGCTTGTCTAACTCTATGTTGTTCAGGCACAAGGTGGGCACTAAATTTTTGCTCTACTGTCATGTCCCAATCAAGATATCCCTCAGCATCATAATGTCCTGAAAAAGAAGGAATGGTAAATTTAACCTTAGCATAAGGATCATCAGGAGTACGATTACGATTACCGTGCTGGCGGTTGAAATTTTGAACGCCACCCATACCTGTGGTGTTTGTGTTAAGTCGACGACGCAATCTGTTTCTCATTGTTGCAGCTCAAACATCATTACCATCGGCATCAAACATCTCGTCCTCATTGGTGTCGTCCTTCATATCGTCATCGGTTGGACGGTTCTCTAATGCAACGATCCTGTCGGTAAGCGTCGACATTCTTTTGTCCAACCTCTCAAGAGTGTTACTGATGTTGAGCTCAATGAGTGCGTCGGTTATAGTCTTGGCGACTGCCTCACGCATATCCTTCTGAACACTATCTATAACAGACTGTAGTTGCTCTTGGCTGACACACTCCTTGAAATCTTTGGGCGTCTTCTCTCCCTCATTTTCACCTGCCATTGTAGACACACAACACAGCAACAAACAGTGAAAGTTATCCCTAATAATCGGACTACGCAGGTAGTGTGGTGCCTCTCAAGATCACTGCAAAAGGAAACACCTTACCAAGTGCTTACCAGGTTCTTACCAGCAAGGCAAAGGATACCTAGAAGGCGTAGACCGCGATTGCAGGGTCAAAACTTGTGCTGTCCGAAAGTAATATGTGGAGCTTGGTAGGCCAAAAATATGTGAGTGGTACACAATTCAAAAACAGATAGTAATGCTGAATTATAGTCCCAAATACTTGTTCTCGTTGCTGACCTAAAGTGCTCCAAGTACCAGGCGTGTGACAAACAAGGTGAAGAAACAATATATGGTGGACAGCAAGATCACAAGAATGAAAGCACAAGACAGCACACGCTTCACAGCTCACTTTGCCCTTCTCTATGTGCTCCTGTAACTATTATTCCTCTTTTGCCCCTCTTTTTTTTCTATTTTTGGGCTGTTGTTGTTTTTTTGCGAATCTTTGACTTTTTCTTTTTATTTTTTTGATATTTTTTCTTTACTTAGGAGCACAAAAGAAGTAACCACAGAAAATTTGAGCTTAAACAGGTGAAAGACGTGGCCTATGGAAAATTCAGAAGATGTGCACGAATATTAGAAAAAGCTTCCGAGCTCGGAAAGACAATCTTTCCGGCTATTTTTGGGAAAAATAAATTTGGCAAACCCAGTGAAGCGGGGGATAGGCAGATCCGAAATTTTTTTCTGATCGATTTTGATATATGGAACGTCTAAATCGGAGTTCGTATGCGAAAGTTATGGCAGTTTTAAAAACGCACTCCGAATTAGAGGACAAAACGGGAACAATGAAGGCAAAAAGTGGGGAAAATTACACTGGCGGCTAGGGTTTGATGGAAAACGGTGGAGGAAACACATGAACTGTACTCTAACACAAACTAACCAGCAACAAGACCTTGACCAGGACGCAAACTCAACACGATGGACTCTGAAATAGAATTATGCAAAAGGCTAAACGTGGTTCTAGGATTGGGAAAAACCTAACACTAATAATTTTTTTTGGGCTTTTCTGTGGACTCTAGGACGATGGCGAAAACAACTAAACTATGGAAAGGGCGAACCTGACGGAGTAACCTGAAACTCTGATACCACTTGATGTGAACTAGGGATCCCGATCTTCCGAGAGGTTCTGGTAACTATCGATTTGGTGGAGTCGAGTCACAAGTCGATCCGGCTTCCGAACAACACGTCCTGAACCCCGCAATCGCAGCACCACGTCTCCTTTGGTTATCGACCGGCGTTGCACGGTTGACCTCACCAAGAAGGCTAGTCCTTGCCTGCGAATCAAAGAACACAAGCAAGCACAAGGAAGAATGCAACCAATTTGCAGATGAATGATTAATCTCACGAGTTGGGGTCTCACAAACCGAACAAGCGGTGAAACTGTTCTTGACAGAATAATCTAAGCAAAACCCAAAGTCTAACGACGGCGGCGGCGACGGCTAAATAGGGAGCTAGGGTCGTCATGACCCCTAGACGCGCCCCTAATGGGCTCCCATACGATACACGGTCCATTGGACCCAAAATAGATGACGCAACATCAAAACAGTTTCTGGACTCTGTCTTGTTTTGATGATTCCCATCGACTCGGGTGGAATTTGGATGTCAAAACCAAAACCACTGGTTAGGTACTGAAATTATCTTTCCAACCCAAGTTGAACCATTGAAAACGGAGTCCGTATGTGTCCTGGGAGTCCGTTTTAGTGCAGACTGATCCTGGAGGTCGAGGCAGACTCGGACTCGAGTTGGACTAGACCTCCGGCTTGTGTTGCACGCCCTTGCTGCACTTCTTTGTCTTCTCCAATGTCCCAAAGCACTTCTTGACCCTCTCCAAAGTTTGTAAGCAAGATAACATCATTAGGTAGCAACCTATTCTCGAGAATATTTAAAGGATCACTTAGAAACGAGCTCACCTCCAAATTGAGTTGTCGCATTCGTGCTCGGGTCATTGGACCTTGCATAACGGTTGGAGGATTAGTGGATGCATCTGAAGGAGTGATGTCCTCATCACCTCCACCTCGAGGGCCTGCGCACCCCCCGTAGGGCCGCCGCAGATGCTGCTAGAGCGACTCCAAGAGCGCGAAAGAAGGCTTGACGAGGAGCGACGGCATCTGCACTAGCAGCGTGCAGCACTTGAGCAAGAGCTCGCGTGTCATAGCGGTGGTGGCGCGGCCCGGCGCAGGGCTCGTGACGTCCACCGCCGCATCTGCAACGACGACAACGGTGGACACCCACCGCCCTTCGCTCGAGCAAGCCAGAACATTGCCGCAGCGGTAATACTCCTCCAAGGGATGCCCGAGCCGTCGACCCCAGAGGGGCGCCAAGCCCAACGGGAGCTATGCACCCTCCTCGAACGTGCCGCCGTTAACAGCAGGCCGAGAGCTCCGCGTCTCGGCGATGCGGGCCCGAGGCCAGTCGGTTTGCACCTTCGGCGCCATGCGAGAAGGAGGCGTCGGTCCACCAGGAACAACGGAAGGCAAGAAATCAACCCCCCTCCGTTCACGACAGTATTGGTAACGACGCGCGCAAGAAGCACAAGGAGGACGGTGCCAGCCGTGGCTACCACCCTCACCGGGGCGACCGCTATGATAGTGAAGAGGACCGACCCCCGAGCCCCGAGCTGGCGGGGCCTCGGTTCTTCAGCTGAGACATCCGCAACGCGCCTTTCCTGGCACGGTTTCGGCAACCTACCAACATCACCAAGTACTCTGGGGAAACGAACCCCAAGCTCTGGCTCCATGACTACCGGCTTGCCTGCTAGGCCGATGGCGCGGATGATGACCACTTCATCATCCGCAACCTTCCACTCTTCCTGGTCAACTCCGCACGAGCCTGGCTAGAACATCTCCCGGCCCACCACATCCACGACTGGGCCGACCTGAAAAACATCTTCGTAGGAAACTTTCAGGATTCTTACGTACGCCCTGGTAACCCCTGGGACCTCCAAAGCTGTCGGCAGAAGAAGGACGAAACTCTCCACGAATATATCCGACGCTTCTCCGGTACAATGCCATGGAAGGGTGCTCCGCTCGGGCGGAGCTGGGATCGATCGATCCCCATGGCGTCAAGGGTTTTGACGTATATGATGTTGAGGCCACTGCCTCCGTCCATCAATACCCTGGTGAACCGCGTGTTCCCGATGATGGGATCGACAACAAGCGGGTACCGACCCGGCTGTGGAACGCGATCCGGGTGGTCGTCATGATCAAAGGTGATGGGGGAGCCGGACCAGTCGAGGAAAGCCGGTGTAGCAGGTTTGGCTGCGTAGACCTCCCGGCGCTCCAACTTCCGCCGGCGCTTGGTGTCGTATGCAGCCGAGCCGCCGAATATCATGAAGCAGTTGTTGACGATGGGGAAACCGTCTCCTTTTCCTCGCCGTCGTTGCCCTTGTCCTCCTCCTTGGGTCACCCTTCCCCCTGGCGTCCCAGAGAAGTAGCATTTCATCATGCCACACTCCTTGAGTGTGTGCCTGACCGGGCCCCGATGGTATGGGCACGGTTCCTCGAGCATCTTGTTGAAAACGCCTGGGGCCCCCTCGGGCGGGGTCCGGTTTCCCTTGCGCTCGGTGGCGGCTACGAAGTCGCCCCCGCGCTGCGGCTTGTTTTTCTTCTTCTTGGAGGAGCGGATGGAGCCGCCCTCGTCGGCGTTCTCCTCCCACTTCCCTTTGCCCTTGGATTGGTCGAAAATCGCCCCTACTGCCTCCTCGCCGGAGGCAAAGTTGGTGGCGATATCCAACAGTTCCTTGGTGGTACGGGACCCTTGCATCCCAGTTCGTGAACTAGATCCTTGCAGGTGGTCCCTGCAAGGAACGCCCCGACGACATAGGCATCGGCGGCGTTGGGGAGCTCGGTGCACTGGCGGTAGAAGCGTCGGATATATTCGTGGAGAGTTTCGTCCTTCTTCTGCCGACAGCTTTGGAGGTCCCAGGGGTTACCAGGGCGTACGTAAGAATCCTGAAAGTTTCCTACGAAGATGTTTTTCAGGTCGGCCCAGTCGTGGATGTGGTGGGCCGGGAGATGTTCTAGCCAGGCTCGTGCGGAGTTGACCAGGAAGAGTGGAAGGTTGCGGATGATGAAGTGGTCATCATCCGCGCCATCGGCCTAGCAGGCAAGCCGGTAGTCATGGAGCCAGAGCTTGGGGTTCGTTTCCCCAGAGTACTTGGTGATGTTGGTAGGTTGCCGAAACCGTGCCAGGAAAGGCGCGTTGCGGATGTCTCAGCTGAAGAACCGAGGCCCCGCCAGCTCGGGGCTCGGGGGTCGGTCCTCTTCACTATCATAGCGGTCGCCCCGGTGAGGGTGGTAGCCACGGCTGGCACCGTCCTCCTTGTGCTTCTTGCGCGCGTCGTTACCAATACTGTCGTGAACGGAGGGGGGTTGATTTCTTGCCTTCCGTTGTTCCTGGTGGACCGACGCCTCCTTCTCGCATGGCGCCGAAGGTGCAAACCGACTGGCCTCGGGCCCGCATCGCCGAGACGCGGAGCTCTCGGCCTGCTGTTAACGGCGGCACGTTCGAGGAGGGTGCATAGCTCCCGTTGGGCTTGGCGCCCCTCTGGGGTCGACGGCTCGGGCATCCCTTGGAGGAGTATTACCGCTGCGGCAATGTTCTGGCTTGCTCGAGCGAAGGGCGGTGGGTGTCCACCGTTGTCGTCGTTGCAGATGCGGCGGTGGACGTCACGAGCCCTGCGCCGGGCCGCGCCACCACCGCTATGACACGCGAGCTCTTGCTCAAGTGCTGCACGCTGCTAGTGCAGATGCCGTCGCTCCTCGTCAAGCCTTCTTTCGCGCTCTTGGAGTCGCTCTAGCAGCATCTGCGGCGGCCCTACGGGGGGTGCGCAGGCCCTCGAGGTGGAGGTGATGAGGACATCACTCCTTCAGATGCATCCACTAATCCTCCAACCGTTATGCAAGGTCCAATGACCCGAGCACGAATGCGACAACTCAATTTGGAGGTGAGCTCGTTTCTAAGTGATCCTTTAAATATTCTCGAGAATAGGTTGCTACCTAATGATGTTATCTTGCTTACAAACTTTGGAGAGGGTCAAGAAGTGCTTTGGGACATTGGAGAAGACAAAGAAGTGCAGCAAGGGCGTGCAACACAAGCCGGAGGTCTAGTCCAACTCGAGTCCGAGTCTGCCTCGACCTCCAGGATCAGTCTGCACTAAAACGGACTCCCAGGACACATACGGACTCCGTTTTCAATGGTTCAACTTGGGTTGGAAAGATAATTTCAGTACCTAACCAGTGGTTTTGGTTTGACATCCAAATTCCACCCGAGTCGATGGGAATCATCAAAACAAGACAGAGTCCAGAAACTGTTTTGATGTTGCGTCATCTATTTTGGGTCCAATGGACCGTGTATCGTATGGGAGCCCATTAGGGGCGCGTCTAGGGGTCATGACGACCCTAGCTCCCTATTTAGCCGTCGCCGCCGCCGTCGTTAGACTTTGGGTTTTGCTTAGATTATTCTGTCAAGAACAGTTTCACCGCTTGTTCGGTTTGTGAGACCCCAACTCGTGAGATTAATCATTCATCTGCAAATTGGTTGCATTCTTCCTTGTGCTTGCTTGTGTTCTTTGATTCGCAGGCAAGGACTAGCCTTCTTGGTGAGGTCAACCGTGCAACGCCGGTCGATAACCAAAGGAGACGTGGTGCTGCGATTGCGGGGTTCAGGACGTGTTGTTCGGAAGCCGGATCGACTTGTGACTCGACTCCACCAAATCGATAGTTACCAGAACCTCTCGGAAGATCGGGATCCCTAGTTCACATCAAGTGGTATCAGAGTTTCAGGTTACTCCGTCAGGTTCGCCCTTTCCATAGTTTAGTTGTTTTCGCCATCGTCCTAGAGTCCACAGAAAAGCCCAAAAAAAATTATTAGTGTTAGGTTTTTCCCAATCCTAGAACCACGTTTAGCCTTTTGCATAATTCTATTTCAGAGTCCATCGTGTTGAGTTTGCGTCCTGGTCAAGGTCTTGTTGCTGGTTAGTTTGTGTTAGAGTACAGTTCATGTGTTTCCTCCACCGTTTTCCATCAAACCCTAGCCGCCAGTGTAATTTTCCCCACTTTTTGCCTTCATTGTTCCCGTTTTGTCCTCTAATTCGGAGTGCGTTTTTAAAACTGCCATAACTTTCGCATACGAACTCCGATTTAGACGTTCCATATATCAAAATCGATCAGAAAAAAATTTCGGATCTGCCTATCCCCCGCTTCACTGGGTTTGCCAAATTTATTTTTCCCAAAAATAGCCGGAAAGATTGTCTTTCCGAGCTCGGAAGCTTTTTCTAATATTCGTGCACATCTTCTGAATTTTCCATAGGCCACGTCTTTCACCTGTTTAAGCTCAAATTTTCTGTGGTTACTTCTTTTGTGCTCCTAAGTAAAGAAAAAATATCAAAAAAATAAAAAGAAAAAGTCAAAGATTCGCAAAAAAACAACAACAGCCCAAAAATATGTGAGTGGTACACAATTCAAAAACAGATAGTAATGCTGAATTATAGTCCCAAATACTTGTTCTCGTTGCTGACCTAAAGTGCTCCAAGTACCAGGCGTGTGACAAACAAGGTGAAGAAACAATATATGGTGGACAGCAAGATCACAAGAATGAAAGCACAAGACAGCACACGCTTCACAGCTCACTTTGCCCTTCTCTATGTGCTCCTGTAACTATTATTCCTCTTTTGCCCCTCTTTTTTTTCTATTTTTGGGCTGTTGTTGTTTTTTTGCGAATCTTTGACTTTTTCTTTTTATTTTTTTGATATTTTTTCTTTACTTAGGAGCACAAAAGAAGTAACCACAGAAAATTTGAGCTTAAACAGGTGAAAGACGTGGCCTATGGAAAATTCAGAAGATGTGCACGAATATTAGAAAAAGCTTCCGAGCTCGGAAAGACAATCTTTCCGGCTATTTTTGGGAAAAATAAATTTGGCAAACCCAGTGAAGCGGGGGATAGGCAGATCCGAAATTTTTTTCTGATCGATTTTGATATATGGAACGTCTAAATCGGAGTTCGTATGCGAAAGTTATGGCAGTTTTAAAAACGCACTCCGAATTAGAGGACAAAACGGGAACAATGAAGGCAAAAAGTGGGGAAAATTACACTGGCGGCTAGGGTTTGATGGAAAACGGTGGAGGAAACACATGAACTGTACTCTAACACAAACTAACCAGCAACAAGACCTTGACCAGGACGCAAACTCAACACGATGGACTCTGAAATAGAATTATGCAAAAGGCTAAACGTGGTTCTAGGATTGGGAAAAACCTAACACTAATAATTTTTTTTGGGCTTTTCTGTGGACTCTAGGACGATGGCGAAAACAACTAAACTATGGAAAGGGCGAACCTGACGGAGTAACCTGAAACTCTGATACCACTTGATGTGAACTAGGGATCCCGATCTTCCGAGAGGTTCTGGTAACTATCGATTTGGTGGAGTCGAGTCACAAGTCGATCCGGCTTCCGAACAACACGTCCTGAACCCCGCAATCGCAGCACCACGTCTCCTTTGGTTATCGACCGGCGTTGCACGGTTGACCTCACCAAGAAGGCTAGTCCTTGCCTGCGAATCAAAGAACACAAGCAAGCACAAGGAAGAATGCAACCAATTTGCAGATGAATGATTAATCTCACGAGTTGGGGTCTCACAAACCGAACAAGCGGTGAAACTGTTCTTGACAGAATAATCTAAGCAAAACCCAAAGTCTAACGACGGCGGCGGCGACGGCTAAATAGGGAGCTAGGGTCGTCATGACCCCTAGACGCGCCCCTAATGGGCTCCCATACGATACACGGTCCATTGGACCCAAAATAGATGACGCAACATCAAAACAGTTTCTGGACTCTGTCTTGTTTTGATGATTCCCATCGACTCGGGTGGAATTTGGATGTCAAACCAAAACCACTGGTTAGGTACTGAAATTATCTTTCCAACCCAAGTTGAACCATTGAAAACGGAGTCCGTATGTGTCCTGGGAGTCCGTTTTAGTGCAGACTGATCCTGGAGGTCGAGGCAGACTCGGACTCGAGTTGGACTAGACCTCCGGCTTGTGTTGCACGCCCTTGCTGCACTTCTTTGTCTTCTCCAATGTCCCAAAGCACTTCTTGACCCTCTCCAAAGTTTGTAAGCAAGATAACATCATTAGGTAGCAACCTATTCTCGAGAATATTTAAAGGATCACTTAGAAACGAGCTCACCTCCAAATTGAGTTGTCGCATTCGTGCTCGGGTCATTGGACCTTGCATAACGGTTGGAGGATTAGTGGATGCATCTGAAGGAGTGATGTCCTCATCACCTCCACCTCGAGGGCCTGCGCACCCCCCGTAGGGCCGCCGCAGATGCTGCTAGAGCGACTCCAAGAGCGCGAAAGAAGGCTTGACGAGGAGCGACGGCATCTGCACTAGCAGCGTGCAGCACTTGAGCAAGAGCTCGCGTGTCATAGCGGTGGTGGCGCGGCCCGGCGCAGGGCTCGTGACGTCCACCGCCGCATCTGCAACGACGACAACGGTGGACACCCACCGCCCTTCGCTCGAGCAAGCCAGAACATTGCCGCAGCGGTAATACTCCTCCAAGGGATGCCCGAGCCGTCGACCCCAGAGGGGCGCCAAGCCCAACGGGAGCTATGCACCCTCCTCGAACGTGCCGCCGTTAACAGCAGGCCGAGAGCTCCGCGTCTCGGCGATGCGGGCCCGAGGCCAGTCGGTTTGCACCTTCGGCGCCATGCGAGAAGGAGGCGTCGGTCCACCAGGAACAACGGAAGGCAAGAAATCAACCCCCCTCCGTTCACGACAGTATTGGTAACGACGCGCGCAAGAAGCACAAGGAGGACGGTGCCAGCCGTGGCTACCACCCTCACCGGGGCGACCGCTATGATAGTGAAGAGGACCGACCCCCGAGCCCCGAGCTGGCGGGGCCTCGGTTCTTCAGCTGAGACATCCGCAACGCGCCTTTCCTGGCACGGTTTCGGCAACCTACCAACATCACCAAGTACTCTGGGGAAACGAACCCCAAGCTCTGGCTCCATGACTACCGGCTTGCCTGCTAGGCCGATGGCGCGGATGATGACCACTTCATCATCCGCAACCTTCCACTCTTCCTGGTCAACTCCGCACGAGCCTGGCTAGAACATCTCCCGGCCCACCACATCCACGACTGGGCCGACCTGAAAAACATCTTCGTAGGAAACTTTCAGGATTCTTACGTACGCCCTGGTAACCCCTGGGACCTCCAAAGCTGTCGGCAGAAGAAGGACGAAACTCTCCACGAATATATCCGACGCTTCTACCGCCAGTGCACCGAGCTCCCCAACGCCGCCGATGCCTATGTCGTCGGGGCGTTCCTTGCAGGGACCACCTGCAAGGATCTAGTTCACGAACTGGGATGCAAGGGTCCCCGTACCACCAAGGAACTGTTGGATATCGCCACCAACTTTGCCTCCGGCGAGGAGGCAGTAGGGGCGATTTTCGACCAATCCAAGGGCAAAGGGAAGTGGGAGGAGAACGCCGACGAGGGCGGCTCCATCCGCTCCTCCAAGAAGAAGAAAAACAAGCCGCAGCGCGGGGGCGACTTCGTAGCCGCCACCGAGCGCAAGGGAAACCGGACCCCGCCCGAGGGGGCCCCAGGCGTTTTCAACAAGATGCTCGAGGAACCGTGCCCATACCATCGGGGCCCGGTCAGGCACACACTCAAGGAGTGTGGCATGATGAAATGCTACTTCTCTGGGACGCCAGGGGGAAGGGTGACCCAAGGAGGAGGACAAGGGCAACGACGGCGAGGAAAAGGAGACGGTTTCCCCATCGTCAACAACTGCTTCATGATATTCGGCGGCTCGGCTGCATACGACACCAAGCGCCGGCGGAAGTTGGAGCGCCGGGAGGTCTACGCAGCCAAACCTGCTACACCGGCTTTCCTCGACTGGTCCGGCTCCCCCATCACCTTTGATCATGACGACCACCCGGATCGCGTTCCACAGCCGGGTCGGTACCCGCTTGTTGTCGATCCCATCATCGGGAACACGCGGTTCACCAGGGTATTGATGGACGGAGGCAGTGGCCTCAACATCATATACGTCAAAACCCTTGACGCCATGGGGATCGATCGATCCCAGCTCCGCCCGAGCGGAGCACCCTTCCATGGCATTGTACCGGAGAAGCGAGCCATGCCCCTCGGGCAGATCGACCTACCCTTCACTTTTGGGGATCCCTCCAACTTCAGGAAGGAGACCCTCACCTTCGAGGTAGTAGCGTTCCGCGGCACCTACCACTCCATGTTGGGATGGCCGTGCTACGCGCAATTCATGGCTATCCCAAACTACACCTACCTCAAGCTCAAGATGCCAGGGCCCAACGGGGTCATCACCGTCGGCACCACCTTCCAGCACGCCTACGAGTGCGACGTCGAGTGCTGCGAGTACGCTGCGGCCATCATCGAGTCTGAGGCACTCGCTGAGGACTTGGAGGCTCACGCTCCGGAGGTGCCCGACCCCAAGCGATCCACTGGCTCCTTCGAACCCGCCGAACGGGTCAAGGAAGTCCCCCTCGACCCCAGCGGCTCCGACGGCAAGACGGTGCGCATCAGCGCCGCCCTTCCTCCTTTTAGGTTCTGAATCAGACCCATACTTGTAATAGCAGAAATTTTCTCCAGGTTGGCCTCGATGCCACGCTCAGAGACGATAAAGCCGAGCAGCATGCCCCTCGGCACCCCAAAAACGCACTTCTCGGGGTTGAGTTTGATGTGTTTGGCTCGTAGCCTTTTGAAGGCTAGTTCGAGGTCGGCCACCAAGTGGCCGGCCCGTCTGGACTTAACTACGATGTTGTCCACATAAGCCTCAACGGTCTGCCCGATGAGGTCCCCAAAAACATTGAGCATACATCGCTGGTACGTAGCCCCTGCGTTCTTGAGGCCAAATGGCATGGTGACATAGTAATAAGACCCAAACGGGGTGATGAAAGAAGTCGTGAGCTGGTCGGCTTCCTTCATCGCGATTTGGTGGTAGCTGAAGTAAGCATCAAGGAAGGAGAGGGTCTCGCGTCCTGAGGTGTGGAATCAACTATCTGATCTATGCGCGGTAAGGGGAAAGGATCTTTTGGACATGTCTTGTTAAGGGCGGTATAGTCCACACACGTTCTCCATTTACCGCTCTTCTTTTTGACAAGTACAGGGTTAGCTAACCACTCGGGCCGCCAAAAGCTTGTGGATCTCCTCGCCGATGGCTCTGCGCCTCTCCTCGTTGAAGCGGCGCAGTCGTTGTTTCACCGGTTTGGAGCCGGCCCGGATGTTCAAGGAGTGCTCGGCGACATCTCTCGGGATACCTGGCATATCCGAGGGTCTCCACGTGAACATGTTGGTATTCACGTGGAGGAAGTCGACGAGCACGAGTTCCTATTCAGGAGGAAGGGCGGCGCTGATGCGCACCGTCTTGCCGTCGGAGCCGCTGGGGTCGAGGGGGACTTCCTTGACCCGTTCGGCGGGTTCGAAGGAGCCAGTGGATCGCTTGGGGTCGGGCACCTCCGGAGCGTGAGCCTCCAAGTCCTCAGCGAGTGCCTCAGACTCGATGATGGCCGCAGCGTACTCGCAGCACTCGACGTCGCACTCGTAGGCGTGCTGGAAGGTGGTGCCGACGGTGATGACCCCGTTGGGCCCTGGCATCTTGAGCTTGAGGTAGGTGTAGTTTGGGATAGCCATGAATTGCGCGTAGCACGGCCATCCCAACATGGAGTGGTAGGTGCCGCGGAACGCTACTACCTCGAAGGTGAGGGTCTCCTTCCTGAAGTTGGAGGGATCCCCAAAAGTGAAGGGTAGGTCGATCTGCCCGAGGGGCATGGCTCGCTTCTCCGGTACAATGCCATGGAAGGGTGCTCCGCTCGGGCGGAGCTGGGATCGATCGATCCCCATGGCGTCAAGGGTTTTGACGTATATGATGTTGAGGCCACTGCCTCCGTCCATCAATACCCTGGTGAACCGCGTGTTCCCGATGATGGGATCGACAACAAGCGGGTACCGACCCGGCTGTGGAACGCGATCCGGGTGGTCGTCATGATCAAAGGTGATGGGGGAGCCGGACCAGTCGAGGAAAGCCGGTGTAGCAGGTTTGGCTGCGTAGACCTCCCGGCGCTCCAACTTCCGCCGGCGCTTGGTGTCGTATGCAGCCGAGCCGCCGAATATCATGAAGCAGTTGTTGACGATGGGGAAACCGTCTCCTTTTCCTCGCCGTCGTTGCCCTTGTCCTCCTCCTTGGGTCACCCTTCCCCCTGGCGTCCCAGAGAAGTAGCATTTCATCATGCCACACTCCTTGAGTGTGTGCCTGACCGGGCCCCGATGGTATGGGCACGGTTCCTCGAGCATCTTGTTGAAAACGCCTGGGGCCCCCTCGGGCGGGGTCCGGTTTCCCTTGCGCTCGGTGGCGGCTACGAAGTCGCCCCCGCGCTGCGGCTTGTTTTTCTTCTTCTTGGAGGAGCGGATGGAGCCGCCCTCGTCGGCGTTCTCCTCCCACTTCCCTTTGCCCTTGGATTGGTCGAAAATCGCCCCTACTGCCTCCTCGCCGGAGGCAAAGTTGGTGGCGATATCCAACAGTTCCTTGGTGGTACGGGGACCCTTGCATCCCAGTTCGTGAACTAGATCCTTGCAGGTGGTCCCTGCAAGGAACGCCCCGACGACATAGGCATCGGCGGCGTTGGGGAGCTCGGTGCACTGGCGGTAGAAGCGTCGGATATATTCGTGGAGAGTTTCGTCCTTCTTCTGCCGACAGCTTTGGAGGTCCCAGGGGTTACCAGGGCGTACGTAAGAATCCTGAAAGTTTCCTACGAAGATGTTTTTCAGGTCGGCCCAGTCGTGGATGTGGTGGGCCGGGAGATGTTCTAGCCAGGCTCGTGCGGAGTTGACCAGGAAGAGTGGAAGGTTGCGGATGATGAAGTGGTCATCATCCGCGCCATCGGCCTAGCAGGCAAGCCGGTAGTCATGGAGCCAGAGCTTGGGGTTCGTTTCCCCAGAGTACTTGGTGATGTTGGTAGGTTGCCGAAACCGTGCCAGGAAAGGCGCGTTGCGGATGTCTCAGCTGAAGAACCGAGGCCCCGCCAGCTCGGGGCTCGGGGGTCGGTCCTCTTCACTATCATAGCGGTCGCCCCGGTGAGGGTGGTAGCCACGGCTGGCACCGTCCTCCTTGTGCTTCTTGCGCGCGTCGTTACCAATACTGTCGTGAACGGAGGGGGGTTGATTTCTTGCCTTCCGTTGTTCCTGGTGGACCGACGCCTCCTTCTCGCATGGCGCCGAAGGTGCAAACCGACTGGCCTCGGGCCCGCATCGCCGAGACGCGGAGCTCTCGGCCTGCTGTTAACGGCGGCACGTTCGAGGAGGGTGCATAGCTCCCGTTGGGCTTGGCGCCCCTCTGGGGTCGACGGCTCGGGCATCCCTTGGAGGAGTATTACCGCTGCGGCAATGTTCTGGCTTGCTCGAGCGAAGGGCGGTGGGTGTCCACCGTTGTCGTCGTTGCAGATGCGGCGGTGGACGTCACGAGCCCTGCGCCGGGCCGCGCCACCACCGCTATGACACGCGAGCTCTTGCTCAAGTGCTGCACGCTGCTAGTGCAGATGCCGTCGCTCCTCGTCAAGCCTTCTTTCGCGCTCTTGGAGTCGCTCTAGCAGCATCTGCGGCGGCCCTACGGGGGGTGCGCAGGCCCTCGAGGTGGAGGTGATGAGGACATCACTCCTTCAGATGCATCCACTAATCCTCCAACCGTTATGCAAGGTCCAATGACCCGAGCACGAATGCGACAACTCAATTTGGAGGTGAGCTCGTTTCTAAGTGATCCTTTAAATATTCTCGAGAATAGGTTGCTACCTAATGATGTTATCTTGCTTACAAACTTTGGAGAGGGTCAAGAAGTGCTTTGGGACATTGGAGAAGACAAAGAAGTGCAGCAAGGGCGTGCAACACAAGCCGGAGGTCTAGTCCAACTCGAGTCCGAGTCTGCCTCGACCTCCAGGATCAGTCTGCACTAAAACGGACTCCCAGGACACATACGGACTCCGTTTTCAATGGTTCAACTTGGGTTGGAAAGATAATTTCAGTACCTAACCAGTGGTTTTGGTTTGACATCCAAATTCCACCCGAGTCGATGGGAATCATCAAAACAAGACAGAGTCCAGAAACTGTTTTGATGTTGCGTCATCTATTTTGGGTCCAATGGACCGTGTATCGTATGGGAGCCCATTAGGGGCGCGTCTAGGGGTCATGACGACCCTAGCTCCCTATTTAGCCGTCGCCGCCGCCGTCGTTAGACTTTGGGTTTTGCTTAGATTATTCTGTCAAGAACAGTTTCACCGCTTGTTCGGTTTGTGAGACCCCAACTCGTGAGATTAATCATTCATCTGCAAATTGGTTGCATTCTTCCTTGTGCTTGCTTGTGTTCTTTGATTCGCAGGCAAGGACTAGCCTTCTTGGTGAGGTCAACCGTGCAACGCCGGTCGATAACCAAAGGAGACGTGGTGCTGCGATTGCGGGGTTCAGGACGTGTTGTTCGGAAGCTAAAAGGAGGAAGGGCGGCGCTGATGCGCACCGTCTTGCCGTCGGAGCCGCTGGGGTCGAGGGGGACTTCCTTGACCCGTTCGGCGGGTTCGAAGGAGCCAGTGGATCGCTTGGGGTCGGGCACCTCCGGAGCGTGAGCCTCCAAGTCCTCAGCGAGTGCCTCAGACTCGATGATGGCCGCAGCGTACTCGCAGCACTCGACGTCGCACTCGTAGGCGTGCTGGAAGGTGGTGCCGACGGTGATGACCCCGTTGGGCCCTGGCATCTTGAGCTTGAGGTAGGTGTAGTTTGGGATAGCCATGAATTGCGCGTAGCACGGCCATCCCAACATGGAGTGGTAGGTGCCGCGGAACGCTACTACCTCGAAGGTGAGGGTCTCCTTCCTGAAGTTGGAGGGATCCCCAAAAGTGAAGGGTAGGTCGATCTGCCCGAGGGGCATGGCTCGCTTCTCCGGTACAATGCCATGGAAGGGTGCTCCGCTCGGGCGGAGCTGGGATCGATCGATCCCCATGGCGTCAAGGGTTTTGACGTATATGATGTTGAGGCCACTGCCTCCGTCCATCAATACCCTGGTGAACCGCGTGTTCCCGATGATGGGATCGACAACAAGCGGGTACCGACCCGGCTGTGGAACGCGATCCGGGTGGTCGTCATGATCAAAGGTGATGGGGGAGCCGGACCAGTCGAGGAAAGCCGGTGTAGCAGGTTTGGCTGCGTAGACCTCCCGGCGCTCCAACTTCCGCCGGCGCTTGGTGTCGTATGCAGCCGAGCCGCCGAATATCATGAAGCAGTTGTTGACGATGGGGAAACCGTCTCCTTTTCCTCGCCGTCGTTGCCCTTGTCCTCCTCCTTGGGTCACCCTTCCCCCTGGCGTCCCAGAGAAGTAGCATTTCATCATGCCACACTCCTTGAGTGTGTGCCTGACCGGGCCCCGATGGTATGGGCACGGTTCCTCGAGCATCTTGTTGAAAACGCCTGGGGCCCCCTCGGGCGGGGTCCGGTTTCCCTTGCGCTCGGTGGCGGCTACGAAGTCGCCCCCGCGCTGCGGCTTGTTTTTCTTCTTCTTGGAGGAGCGGATGGAGCCGCCCTCGTCGGCGTTCTCCTCCCACTTCCCTTTGCC